>PVIW01006563.1:0-85220 GCA_004026585.1 Noctilio leporinus
TGGGTTCTTGATTTTGAAAGTAAACGATTGTGTTAAATTGCTAAGGCTGCCCTAACAAAGTACCATAGACCAGGTGGCTTAAGTAGTGGAAATTATTTCTCATAGTTCTGGAAGTTGGAAGTCCAAGATCAAGGTGACTTGGATCAAGGTGAACGTTTGGTTTGTTCTGAGGCTTCTATCCTTGGCTTGCAGATAGCTGTTGTCTTACTGCCCCATCATATGTTTCTTTATCTCTATGAGTGCACCTCCCTGGTGTCTTATTAAGTGTCCGAGTTTCCTGTTCTTATAAAAATACCAGGCAGATTGGATTAGGGCCATCTCAAATGCACATTATAAATTAGTCATCTATCAAGAATTGAATCTAAAAAACAAACTAAGCAAACAAGAAGAACAGAAATAAATTCATGGATACAGAGAACGTTTTGATGGTGGCCAGATGGGAGAGGTGTGGGGGAATGGGTGAAGAGGTGAGGGGAGAAGAAGTACAAATAGGTAGTTACAGAATAATCATGGAGATGTGAAAGTACAGTACAGGAAATGGAGTAGCCAAAAATCTTATATGCATGACCCATGGACATGAGCAATCATAGGGGGATTACCTGAGGGTGTGGGGAGTGTTGGGTGGAAGGAGGAAGGCAAAGGGGAAAAAATTAAGACAACTGTGATAGCATAACCAAAAAATATAATTAAAAAAATACACTATAGGACCGTGAAGAATAAGAGATTAAAAAAATTAATAGACATTTTGCTATTTTAGAAATTCCTAAATTCTTTTGGTTTGTGGTGTTACTAGTGTCTTATTAATCTTTTCCACAACACCTGTGAGCCTAAAACAACAACAACAACAACAACAACAACAACAAAACCCTAACAATTCTGTTTACTGAGTTATTAGGTTCAAACACCCTAATGTAAGTTTTTATGTTTTCATAACCAAGTAGCTATTTGGAAAGCAAAAACACATAAGGTCTGTCCCAAAAGTATCGAGCCAATGTCAATATAGTTAAAACAGTTCGTGTGACCCATACTTTTGGGACAGACCTTGTACACATAAAGAAGAAGTGATATTTAGTTTCATTCATTTTTTTAAAAAGATTGTTTTGATTATTTTTAGAGAGAAGGGCAGGGAGGGAGGAAGAAAGGGAGAGAAACATCAATGTATGGTTGCCTTTCACCTGCCTCCAGCTAAGGACCTGGCTGGAGACCTGGCTTGCAACCTGGTTATGTGCCCTGGCTGGGAATTGAACCAGCAACCTTTGGGTTTGCAGGCTGGTACCTATCTACTAAGTCACCAGCCAGGGCTTTCTTTTCATTCTTGAATAAATACAGTTGCTAAGGGGCTGCATGTGCCTCATGGGCACCATCCACCTTAGCCAACCTCAGAATGTCTGGACATTATCACTCTCATTTCCTGTTTCACACTGGTTTTCATGAGGTATTTGCTGTTTATTGTAGCAACCATGGAAAGCCTAGCTTTGGGAAGAAAAAAATGTCACTGAAAAGAATGTAGCAGGACCTAATGAAAAGGAAGTGGTATCAGACACATGCTGCTGTGCTCAATGCTTGAAAATTTAACCTTTCCTTCTGGGCATCCCAGGCCGCACTTGGGAACCTCACAATGCTGAATGAAGGAAGATGAAAAAAGCATATTCCATGCCAGGAGCCCAACTACAAAGCAGCACATATCTATGTAGTCATTTAAGTATCCTATAAGGCAGGGTACATGCTTCTTTGGTTTATTTAGCATCTGAATCCCCTTCCTATATTTAGAAAATCTATAGTATATAGTTCTTGGGTGGCAGAGTTCATCTTCCATTGCAGGCTCTGAAGAGACCTGGAGCCTGATTTCTAAATTCCCTTGAGCAAAAGCCTTGGCTCCTGGGCCCCGCAATCGGACCTGCATGTCTCTGATTTTGAGTCTGAAGCTATTGATGGAGACAAAGGGTCAGAAGCACTGGAAACACCTTTCTGGCTACATGGTGTCAACGTGCACACTCACTGGCAACAAAGGCAATGTGGTTGGGCCAGTGTCAGTGCTGGCAATGTGGGTGGACTTGGCAGTGACCTTAATGTGTGGTTGTGCCCTCCCGGGACTGGTTCTGTGGCATAATTTTGGCTGTGGTCTGGGTGGTGTAGCCTACCTTTTATCTGCCCATCCTGAGTGACTAATCTGCCTGAGGAGGTGGCCAACCACATACCCTTCCAATAAACATCTTTTCCTTTTAAAATCAGCCCAACTTACTCTGAAAGGTAGGACAAATAAAAAGAAATGTGACCAAAGATTTCCAAAACTTGAAGAGAGGCAAGGCTTTAGAGGGTGTGTTGCATTGACTTCTACAGATAGAGCAAGCATCTGAGGCAGTACTGAGAGGGGCTTTCTGAAAGCTCTGGAAAGTATAAAACATTAGAGAATCAGTCCTCAAAGGCTGAAAGAGTTATTTAAGGGGGTTTAGGGTATGGGCAGATCTGAGAGCGGGGATGACTCAGGGATTTAACACAGACTGTATCAGGCCCTAGTAGTTGAGTTTCAAGATGACACACTTACAGTAGTAGGATGTTTGTAACATACAGGTTGTTAGAGATTATGCTGAGAAAATCCACAGACCCCCCCACCCCCGCCCAGGAAGGTTAGGATAATTCATTAAAGGGGGGTTGGCCAGGGCAACAATAAATAGAAATCATGTCTGTGATAAATGTTAGGTTGATGAGAGGATGAATTTTAAGTAGAATTGTCCAAGTAGGAGAAATTAGGATGGAGAAGATGTATTTGGATGATGGGTGTTTTTGGCAAATGCGGAAGCCATTACACTTAAAAGGTAGGGCAAAGTAGCTTTCCCGTTGTTTGCATAGAAAAGAACATAATAATTGATAAAGAATATAAGAATAAACTGTGTTTTGCATCCTCACAACTTCAAACCTATTTCCACTCCACACTGTGTATTTGTTACTAGCTGACACTTCATAAGGCCAGATCTAGGGGAGTGTGTTAGAGAGCTAGATATCTGGCTCAGAAAGCCAAGGGAAAAGAAAGCAGTGCCTACCTGCCTCTACTCAGGAAACAGGGGAAATGTTTGAAACTCAGGCGGGCCTATGTGAAAGAGGAAAGAAAAAATATCAGGAAATGGAATCCTAGAAGCATGCTCATTACTGAAGGAAAAAGTTGCAGAAGGAAGAATTGTTCTGCCATTTTGAAGTAACCCAAATTCCCCAAGATGAAGAAGCCAATGTGGAGGAATACCCACCAGAACTCATGAGTCTCTTCTTGTTTCAATAGAGAATAGAATAGGACATGCCTTTATGAATCCCATAAAATAAACTAAGACAATATGTTTGAAGTCCACAAGTTTTCTGGCTTCTGTGAGGTGAAGCAATTTCATGTGTGACTCACTGTATCCCTTGATAAGTGAAATCATGACACCATGTCCTCATGCCTTTGTCAGGTACACACAGGCTTACAGGAATTCCATGCTCTTAGGAAAGCTGTGGAGTGGGTGTATTTGGGACAAGATCCTCTCAAATATTAGGCAACATTATGATTTACATTGCTTATTCAAAAATAATTGCTGACTATAGCAGTGCTGTGAAAGGCATGTGAGTATTTTGAATGTGAAATAATTTCTCAAGACTCTTTTGAAACAATTGCCCAAGTTGTTTTAATTATGGTTTAGTGTTCTAACCTATTCACCCATCTTGTTGACCTATATGCTCTGTGTAAACTGTCCCATCTGTGTTATTTTAAGACAAGTTCTTGTACACAGAGTCTCTCTATCATGGGAAGAAAGTGGTTTCATTCTTATCATACCATTCAGGGAATGTAAGGCTTTTATACTTTTGAGATTGCGGGTCAGGAGGCATTAGGTTGAGAGTTTGGCTCACGATTCAAGTTTGGAATTCATTTTGCCTTCCAGAATGGTCAGAGACAAAGAAGGGAAGCAGCAAACTGGGGAGGGGTGCCTGGAAGATAAGGGAACTTATCTGGTAGAAGGTATAGGATGATGCTATAGGTCACCCAAAGCACACAAGCCTTCCTCTGGGTACTGGGCACAGAATAGCTCATGGAATCATCCTTATGTGCTTAGCAAATGGATGTGGGCAGAATCCCTCACCTTTGATACCAACTTGTATTTTTAATACATGGTTGACTGGTCATGAAAAAACTCACGTTTTCAAGCCCAAATGTTGACCAATAATGAGTTAACTCATGCTTACACATGCATGAACTTCTGCGATAAAATTGACCAACAATGTGTTAATGAACAGATAGATATATTTTGCTACATGAGTTAACTCGTGCTTGCGTTTGCATTAGCTTTTGTATAAAATTTCCGGTCAACAATGTGTTATTACATCTTGCAATTTCCTCCCACTCCCATCCCATGGAGTACCTCATGATTCTCTTTCCACATCAGGACTTTTTAATACTTTGTCCTTTTCCCCTGCTCCTGTTTCTTTAACAACATCTTTAGTGTTCTTCCTCTTTAGTAGGGAGTTATTTATTCTGTCACTTGTGCTCCTCACAGTGCTGGGTTCAAAAATCTGTAAAAGCCTTAGAGTTTGTGGTTACTATGCTATTTCTGTCTTTTACCTCCTCCACACAGGCGGAGTATGTTGCTTTGTCATGTTTATTCCTGCCGCATTTCAGGGTTACTCAAAAGGCTCTCAAATGTCAAGTGGCTTCCAGTAAATTACTGCATGTGTGGTCAAACTCATTGTCCAGAATGTTTTAGGCTTGAATGCGTACGTCTGCCTTGATTTTTTCAATTCTATAGAGATGTGTTGGAAGAGAGAGTCAATTAAATTCACTGGGTATTTTGTTTCCTCTAGTCAAAGATTCATTTTTCCAGATGATGTCTAAGATGCCTTTTGGTTTCCCATCCTGAGTCTGTAATTTAAGCCTTTCAGTGCATCCTTGGGCAAGTTATGGAATTACTTTGTTAAATGAAGAAAATACTTCTAAATTCCCAAGGTGGCTGTGAGGAGTAAATGAGATCAGATCTGGGGTGAATTTAGGTGGGCTCAGACATGTTAGTGAGCACCGGCCTAGGCCAGGCATTGTGCTGGGCATTGGGCCTGTAGAGATGACAGATACTCTCTTGACCCTGGGGAAGCTATGATCTAGAAGCCTGGCCTGGGACATAACATAATATGGACTCAGTAACTGTTGGTTCTCTTCTCCTTTCTCTCCCTGGCCTATCAGCTATTTAACACCGGGATTTGGAAAAGAATGAGGAGACAGCTTTACATTTTATAGTATTTTTCACATGATATTAAAATACGGTGATGAGCCTTACTTCAAGACCTGAAGCTAAAGTTCCTATCATTCCTCAATAGTGAAAGGAGTGACATAATTTGGAAATAATGAGGCCAGACAAGAACAGCCCCAGATCAGGTGGGAGTTGTATGCTTCAGGAGAAGAATGTTATGGGAGTAACTGGTCCAACCTTCTCTCAGCCTGGGAGCAGCATTTAAAACGTTCTTACCTTATAAAGAAAAAAAAAAAAAAAAAATCATCATTGTTTATTAGCAAAGGAATACAGTAAACACAGTGACTAACTTTCCTCATGCAGTCATTTTATATGTACATGCAATAAAACAATTGCTTAAGAAGATGATGCTGTTTTTTTCCAAACAAGCCACTCAGTGGGCCTGGCCTCCAGGAAACCCGCTGCATGTTTTAAAGATGTTTACTCAGCTGTGACACTTTCTTCCTGTCCTCTTCATTTCACCTCCTTTAGCACCATGTCTCTATGTCATCGTTTGCATATTACCTGCAGTCGTGGTCACACACCTGGACTGTTTGCTGGAAATGAACAGTCCAACAATTTCTTTACCAAGATGTACTTAACTGCTTACAATTTAAAAAATACCAAGATGAGAGAGTCAGGAAAGGCTGGACTTTCAAAAAAAGATTTTATGTACTTTTTAGAGAGAGGGGAGGGGAGGGAGAAAGAGAGGGAGAGAAACAGCAGTATGTGAGAGAAACACCTATCAGCTGCCTCTCATATGCCCCCAGTCAGGGACCTGTCCTGCAGCTAGGCATGTGCCCTGATTAGGAGTCTAACTAGTGACCTTTTGGTCTGCAGTCCAGCATTCAACCCACTGAGCCATATCAGCTAGGACTGGACTATACTATACTCTATCTATTATATAGTCCATATATATATGTATGTGTGTGTGTGTGTATATATATGTATATATATATGTGTGTGTGTATGTGTGTGGTAGGTACACACACATGTATGTACCTACATATATGTATATATAAGTGTTTATGTGTGTATGTATATATAAAAGAGAGGGGAAGGGAAGGAGGCAGAGAGAGAAAGAAACATCATTGTATGGTTGCTTTTCACCTGCTTCCAGCTGGGGACCTGGCTGAAGACCTGCAACCTGGCTTGCAACCTGGGTATGTGTCCTGACTGGGAATCAAACCTGCGATTCTTGGAATCAGAGGCCAGCACTCAATCCACTGAGCCACACCAGCCAGGGATATATATATTTAAACATCAACTACTTGGCTATTGTTGTGGAATTTAGTTGAGTGTGTTAAAATAGTAAGTTACATCAATAATGAATGATGGACATCGAAGTATCAAAGTAAGGGAAGGAATTCTCAGTAGAGAAAAAAGAATCTTCACAAGCACTGAGGTAAAAAGCAGTGTTTGGGGGTGTCAAGAGTGTATTTCAGTTTCAAGGTGGGAAAGAGTCTAGTGTGATTGGTATGCCTGCATGTAAATTGTTCAGAACAGTGGATGATACTGTTCTGTGCGTGGGAACCACTCAAGGTTTTTAAGCAGGATAATGAAAGTCTTGGTTTTGCATTAGCATTTGGCCAGTCTGCTTTGTGTCTACGTCTGCAATGCCTCTGAGAGTGCCACAGGAGTCACAAGGACTCCCAGATTTCCAGGTCCAGGTAGCGTTCATGGTTTCCAGCTTCAGCATATAGGAAGTAGAGGCCTCACTGGAACAACAGGGACATTTAGCAGGTGTCGCTGGAGGAGAATCTCTGCAGACTTAGTGAAAAAGCATAAGGACTGTTCTAAAGCCTCAGCAAGGGGGCACTGGTGGCCGCAGGTGTAGGGACAGAATGAAATGTGCCTGCAGCCCTTGTCTCCATTGACAACCGGGAGCATTCTGTCTGCATGCAAACATATGTGTTGAGGAGCGTGTCAAATGACACCAATGCAGACTCGATTCTTTAGCGGAAAGCCCAGGCTGTTTTTATTTGGAGAATTGAAGACGCCATTCTTTCCCCATTCTAGACCTATCACGGAAAGGTAGAAGCTGAGAAAGTCTCACAGGTACACGTGAGCAACGGTAGATTCCCAACAGCTGCCCCCATTCTGGGAGAAGCAACAACGGCCTATGGAAAGTTGACCTCAGCTCAAGAGTTGGACATGTCTTGCTGAAGGCAGTGCGTTTTCTTGCTGGCCATTAGTTTAGAAGTGGTATGTGACCCTATTCTAGTCTACCAGATGCCAGAAGAGGTATCCGGGAGGCATTTTGTGAAGTTCTCTCCTCCTCCTGGAAGTTGGTTGAGAAATCAGTTTCTCTACCTCTTGCTGAATGTAAGCATGGGGCCAATTGCTAGGATTGTACTGGAAGCCACCTTAGGCCTTCAAGGTTAAGTGAGGCTAAATCTTGGGGCTGAGAATAAGGACAGAAAGAACCAAGATCTTGATGCCACGGTTGAGCCTTTGAATGAACCTTTCCTGAAACCCATTCCATCTCTGGCCTTCCAGTTATGTTACTTAAAAACATTTACTTGAACTAAAACGGTTTCAAAAGCTTTTGTACTCTTTTTCCACTCCATGGTGTTGTGCCACCCCTCCTTTTCGAACCCTGTACCTGGCTCTGCTGCTTTCTTCCATAATCATGTCCTGCTCAGCTCTCAGATGCCCCCTGGGATTAGAATTTCTGCAGCGCTTTGCCTGCTTAGCTGCTACCATCACTTAGATTGCCTTTTAGTGCAAAACTGCTTTTGTAGTGTCCTTAAACATAAAGGCATTTCATCAGAAAGGTGTTGAGGGCTGCAAGGATCAGTGAGAGACTGCAGGACAAGTTTGATAAAAGAATGAGAGGCAGGGCGGCTCCAGAAGGTCAGGAGGAAGGCAGCGCACTGGCCATCTGGCTAGAAGACTGTGGCTTGGCAGTAGACATGGTCACTGCTACTGGAGCTGTGGGCAGATGCTAACCATCCTGTTTTCTTTGCGTTACTTGTTCAGAATTCAGCGTCCTGAGCAAGAGCATCAGGATGCTGCTTCCCATTTCAACTACCCTTTGGTTTTCCATCGGCGCACATCCTTACCATCCTTAAGGTAATGAGAAAGACCGTTCCGCTGAATGTACCACCTGAAAAATGAACTCACCCTCTCCCTGATGGAAAAAAGAATCCTGATTTGCTTCCCTCGGTTCCAAGTTCAGTGGTTCAGTGTTTCCCTTCGTTTACCTGGAAGAGGAAGCACTGCCATTATTGACAATGGGTTGTGACATTTTCAACTTGTAGGGCCTGCATCACCCCTGCCAATGAGCTTCAGGAATTTATAAACTTCATAGTAAATAAGTAGCAGCATACTTATTTCCTAATAGGATAATGTACCTCCGACCTCATTTCCTGTTAATTTTCCTCTTTTTACCCAGCTTTTTGCCTATGGAAAAAAAGGCTCAGCTGAAGATTCAACATTGAGGTAAGAATGCTTCCTTTGATTAAACTATGGTATAACCCAAGGATTAGTAAGTTTCTGTGAATATAAATATAAAGTACCAGGTCACCAAAGCATGCCAGTTCTCCCTGGGTTTTCCTCTGAGGGCCTGTTTTAGGCATTGACATTTTTTAATCTACCCTTAAGTATGATTACTATATAGCACAATTATGGTATGGAAACGTGAGAGGCTAAAATATTTCAGAGAAAACTTTCTCAATGGCAAACATGGATGCCTTGTTTCCCGCCATCCCCTGCTTCTAGCATAGAGGCTGGCAAGGCCTGGAAATATTGCTAGAACTAGGGGTTTTCTTCCTCCGGTCATCACCATTGAATCACGTGGGTTTGGTTGATGGCTTGTTTACTTCCTGTCGCCCTCTGGCAAGCTGAAGTTAAATGCCCATTGTTTAGACTCAAAGTTCTCTATAGACTGTTCAGACTCTAGACCAGTTGTTGGGATTTCCTCTCTCACCTTGGTTATCAGTGTTGAAAGGTAAAACCAAATGCTTTTAACAGAAGTGCTCAGCAGGCTTCTTGGAGCTTTAGGAATAGAAATTGCTTTATTGGCCATTGTTCATAGAGAGGCCCGAGTGGTCATGATATCTTTCCTTCCTCCTCTTTAATATAGAACTATAGTGCTCCGTACCATTTCCTAATATTCCAGGACTTACTGATAACAATGATTATAAAACTTTATTAATGCATCAGTAATTTGTATAATATCATGCGTTAATAGTTCTGCAATTCAAATTGTTCTGCGTCTTACATGTTGGCATGGCTGTGTTGGAGTTTGTACAACTTACAGTCTTCTTTAGTGATGCAGCTGTGGTGGGCACCGCTGCTCAGACCCCCGCTGTGCAGCATGGAGTTGCAGGGGAGCCCCAGCTTCTGGCCTCTCCATCTGTCATTGCATCGTTCCCAGGGACACACTGCCCACAAGCTGCTTAGTGTAGCAGGCACACTAAGGGGAGTGGATTTTTGCAAAGAGCAGGTTTCTCTACAGCGCAACTTTAGTTTGAGGACTCCTCAGTGGCCTGCCTGAGGCACCTTAGAAAGGCCTGCAGCCTGAGTCTCTACTTATCCATCCTTCTTCATTTCCTCTCACCTTCACAAAGTCAGATCTGATCGTGGTCTGGGCACTTGCCTCACCTCTTTCCCCCTTTCCCTTTTTACCTCTAACAGGTGTTTTAAATACATCTCTTGCATGTTTAATCCCATCTTGGTGTCCACCTCTTTTAGAATGCCTTTCAAATAGTTTTACCACTTACAGGTTCCAAAGTTCCAGTCTTTATAAGATTTTAAATTTAGTTCTTCTTAAAATCTATTTCTAATTATAGTTCGTGTACAATATTATATTAGTTATATATAATATAATATAATATTTGCTGCATCTGCTAGTTCTCATCATGGTGGTTCATTTCTCCCTGCATTCTGTGATTTTTTTATGGAAACCTATTTTCAGTAAGGCCTTCTGTCAAGGGGCTCTGTGATTCTTAGGTTATGGATGTAAAATATCAGGTTCGAATTTCCTTGTGAATGAACCCTAGAAGTTCAATGGTATACATAAGTTATATTATTATTATTATTTATACTAATTTTATGGCTTGTGAATTTTGCATTAAACAAATGGTTTAAGTTTGTACTTACCTGGCAAAATTTTTCCTTTAATTTTGTTAAGGTGGATAATTTTTCTAGATTCACTTTTTCATAAATTACAAAGTTCCTTGTCTGTTATTTGGGGGCTTAATTCCAGCTCTTCTTCTCTCAGACCCCTGAAGCCACATCCTGTATTCTCTCCTAGATCCCAAGGGCATTCTTCTTCTTTATTTATTTATTTATTTATTTTAAAGATTTTACTTATTATTTTTACAGAGAGGGGAAGAGAGAGAGGCAGAGAGGGAGAGAGACATCAATGTATGGTTGCCTTTCACTTGCCTCCAGCTACAGACCTGGCTGGAGACCTGGCTTGCAACCTGGTTATGTGCCCTGGCTGGGAATCGAACCAGCAACCCTTGGTTTGCAGGCTGGCGCCTTATCCACTGTGCTAACAGCCAGGGCTTACACTCTTCTTCTCTGGAGCAGAGCTATTAAAACAAATTAATTTAATTTTGTCCATCATTTCAATGTGTTTGTATCCGTGTTTATTTGCATTTATGTCAGATCAGTCTATTTTATGTCTCTCTATGTCTGGATAGGATTCTGGAGCATTGGTTATTATCTGCTGAGGAATTGATAAATTGCTACAAACTCAGTGTACATTCAACATTGGTATACTCCCTCTATCAGCTTCATTTAATTTTTAAAATTATCTGTTTTATCCCTTCTCCCTTAAGTAGTTTCTAAACCTTTGTGGGGAAGGTACCATGTTTTATTCTTTTTGTAATTTGTCTCACCCAAAAGTTCTACCCTTCTCTGGCTGGTGTGGCTCAGTAGATTGAGTGCTGGCTTGCAAACCAGAAGGTTGGTGGTTTGATTCCTAGTCAGGACACATGCCTTGGCTGAGGGCCAGATCCCCAGTTGGGGGCACACAAGAGGCAACCACACATTGATGATTCTATTTCTCCCTTTCTTCCCTTCTCTTTAAAAACAAATAAATAAAATCATAAAGAGAGAGAGAGAAAAAAAAAATAAAACAGGTCTACTCCAATAACTGTTCAATGAATGTTTTAAAGATTCACTTTTAAAATGTATAAAACAACACAAAAATGGGCCAAAACAAAAATAATTTCTGAGGTAGCTCCATGGGAGGTTTCAAAAAAAGAGCATTAACTGTTGAAAAACTGTATTTCTTGTCAAAACAGTGTTCAGGCTTTGAAATAAAAGTGAGGAGGTTTTATTTGTAGTTGGTGAGGGTTGTAAAATTTTGAAGAGCATCCTATTATTGTGACTCATGCCATTAAGGTCATGTGAGCAACAAGATTATGCCTACTCTCTGCTTTACAATGTCTTAAGGTAAATGAATAAAAAACCCTAGTCATTGCTATGGCTGTCAGTCAGAGCAGGTAAAACCAGATGGTACCATGTCTTAGCTATACAGAGAAGCTGTTGTCTCTGTCTTTGCTTCTCTGTCGCAGCCTGGGATGACCCCTGCAGGAACCTTTTTATCATTCTGCTGGTGGACAAACCCAGAAGGGAGAAATGGTGACCCTTCAGTGGGGCAACCCTGGACCAGTGGAGGCTGGGAGATTAGAGACATTGTCTACTCTCTCATCCCTTGAGTGAACAACTCTGAATCTTGCTCTACACAGTTTCTCAGAGTCTCTAGCAGAATCAAGGCCCAGTTGCCCATAGCAAAGACCAGTTTTCCCTTCTTGCGCATGGTTTTACTTTCCATGGTTTCAGTCACCTGACTCAACCACCATCCGAAAATATTAAAGAGAAAATTCTATAGGCAAACAATTCATAGGTTTTAATTGGCTACTCTTCTAAGCAGTGTGATGACATTTTGCACCAGCTAGATTTGTCCCACCCAGGACATGATTCATTGCTTCGTCCAGCGTATCTTTGCTGTATATGCCACCAGCTTGTTAGTCACTTAGCAACTGTCTGTTACCCTATTGACTGTCGTGGTATCACAGTGCTTATGTCCAAGTCACCCTGATTTTACTTAATAATGACCTTAAGGCACCAGAATAGTGATGCTAGCAATTCAAGCGAAGCAACTGAAGAGGCATATGTGTGTAGGAAAAGCATAATGTGTATAGGGTTTGGTCCTATCCCTAGTTTTAGGCATGCACTGCAGTTCTTGGAACACATCCCCCTTGGATTAAGATGGGGACTGTTTACTCTACATCCTTGGTTTATCTTTCTCTGCCCAATTTCACTCTACCAAGCCTCTTACTCTTGTTCTTTAGAATTAGCTACCCTCTGAATTACTTTCACCTTGTCACAGACTCCACTTCTTGTGGGGAACTAGGCTAAGACATCTAAACCAACATATCATGTAGAACAGCTGGTGAAAGGGCCTAACTTCCCCGATGAGGAGGTTTAGCTTTATCAAATAGTTTGTAAACTTTAGTTGGAGACATATGTCTGGTTGACATATGTTTGGACAAGATGAAGAGTGGGGCTTTTCAGATCCCAGAGCCTCGGATTTTGGGGTTGGGATCTTTTCGCTACTGTTTCCAAGGAGGGTTGAACCGGTAGGAGGAGGTGGGGAGGTGGACTGGCACTGCAGGGCCACAGAGCATAGAAACTGCATATTGTTCTTTCACATTTTGAGCTCTGTATTCTCAACTATCTTCTTTTTTTCTCAAGTGAAAAAAAAAACCAGATTGACATTATTAAAAAAATTTTTTTTGTAATCATCTGGACCGAACTGATAATTGAATCAAGATTCCGGTGTCAAGGGTGTATAGACCAGCTAACAGGCCTTGCAGAACTCACCTTGAATAAAGCCCATTTTCCCTCGACTGATGAACCAATATGTGGCAAGAAGATACTCAGGAGTTGAAGTTGAAGCCAAAGGGAATAAAATGTTAATCCTAGTTATTTTTTCCGCCTTCACCAAATTGCTTAAAGTGCTCATCTCCATCAGCTGGGGAAGTTTTAGTGTGTCCCTTTCATAGTGGCTCTGATGAGTCCTCTGCATAATAGAGGACATTGATAAGATTTTTTTTGGTCAGTGTTTTTGTTTCATTTTGTTTTGAACTCTATGATACATT
This sequence comes from Noctilio leporinus, assembly GCA_004026585.1. Taxonomy (NCBI): domain Eukaryota; kingdom Metazoa; phylum Chordata; class Mammalia; order Chiroptera; family Noctilionidae; genus Noctilio; species Noctilio leporinus. The sequence goes on from PVIW01006563.1 coordinate 13,367, forward strand.
TCCAAACAGCACACAGATGGTCTGCAGAGCAGGGCTAGGCCAGACGGCTGTCTGGGTCCCAAGGTGTCTGGAGAGACTGAACCCACCCATAGCAGCTGCCAGGAAAGAAGGACCCTTGCCCAGGTGGCTCAGCAGAAACTTCAGGCCAGTACGGTGGCTCTGAGGCTCCTAGGCCCCACCCTTCAGCCGGGGACAAACAGTTGCAGCTTCCAAAGGGCGATAGCAGGATCGGGGCAGCCAGGAAATCAACTAGGGAACACAGTAGCTTCAGAAACACTGGTGATTCGACCAAACTTGCCAAAACCAGGCTCTTTGGAAAACAACCTTATCTTTGGGGGCACATTCCTTGGCTTAGTCTCTCCTCTCAATTTCCCTTTGCTTCCCAATGATATGATTTTTTTGGGAGTTATGCCTAACAGAGCTTGGAAGGTACTTACAAGACAGAGATATCTTGTCTATCTCTTGAGTAAACTTCTATAGATGGACTGGTATATAAATTTATTATGTCAAGAAGAGTCAAACTTTATATGAAACGTGAATTCTCTCAAGCTTAAACAGATTGTTATATAAAGAATAATAGGTGGTAGTGAAAACAATAAGAACAACAAATTATCAAGATTCTACTTTTCCTAGGGCAGATACTATAGCTAGATACTTTTCACGTACCATTTCTGGTCCCCAGGACAACCCTGCATGGTCAACAGTATTCTCCTTATTTTCCAGAAGAAGAAAATGGTATTCACAATTCCTTACCTAAGGGCATACAGATGGCAAATGGCAGCATTTTTTTTTTTTTTTTTTTTTTAATTTCCATAGAGAGGGGAAGGGAAAGAGGCAGAGAAGGAGAGAAACATCAATGTATGGTTGCCTTTCACCCGCCTCCAGCCACGGACCTGGCTGGAGACCTGGCTTGCAACCTACTTATATGCCCTGGCTGGGGAATTGAACCAGCAACCTTTGGGTTCACAGGCCGGCTCCTTATCCACTGTGCTACCAGCCAGGGCAAATGGCAGCATTTTGACTAGAATAGTAATTATCAGCATCATCATCATTAAGACTGTTGGCACTTCTTATAAGCACACTGATGACCGCACCTGGAATGAGATCCTTACATATATTATTTTTTTGGTGCCCATAATAACTTCTTAAGTTAGTTATGGCATGCCCATTATGTATATGAAGAAAGTGAATTTCAAAGGTTAAGTGGCTTCATTAAGGTAGGTCGTACGGCGGGCACATAGCAGCTCTGGAGTTTTAATTGGGACACGAAGGGCTCCAACGCTTTTGCCCATTCTGCTAGCTCTCTGAAAACGGATTTCTTATTTCTGCCCTATGCCCATCTCAACTGGCATGTTTCTCTCAACCATGTGACAGGGTTAAGTTCCATGGCTCACCATTATCCCCCAGGGTCTGACCAATGCTGCTCTCTTCAAGGAGCTGCTAACATGTCTAGTTTAAGCAATGTGCAAAACGATTGATGAGATTAAAACCTCTTCCTCCAAGGCCTCTCATGGGCATGGTTCATTTTCTGGGCTAACAGGACCTAGAGGTGGCCCCACAGGGTCAAACAATGAAACGTTGCTAACTCCAGTGCCTCATGAAGCTATGAGCGACATTTAACAGAAAATAGACACAGTTTATGGTAAATCAGTTTCATTTGTGTGATTTCCTCAAATGGTGCCTAAGGAGCCATGACAAGCTGGAAAATTTGATCAACAGTTGATTCTATTGGCTACTGTTATCTTCTCCTTCCTTCTGACACAGTGTGTTTGTTTGTCAAATACCAGAATGGTAGATTCTCAGGATTAAACATGGGGAGAAATCATTTCATGTGTAGGTTGCATAGCAACTTTCTAGGTTTTCGCAAAGCACCTATCAAGTTTCTGCAGTCAGAGAAAAATCTAAGAATAGTACAAAGGAGGGGAACAACAGTCTGATTTTTATTTCTAGAGTTAGCAACAAAGTGTCAGACTCCTCTCTTCTTTCCTATTTGAATTCTTAAGTCATCCAGCCTCTCTTTTTCCACTTACCCCTGAAAATATCTAACCTAAATAGGAAGCATGACTGTTGCTAAGAGTTCCTTAAAATAAATACAAGGCCCATTAGCTAATCCCTGAATAGCTAAATAGCTGAACAACACAGCACACAAGAGAGTTTTCACATAACACTTGAATATGTAAACTAAATATAGTTTTCATACATACTTGAATACCTAAACTAAAGAGGCATGTGTATGTATAGAAATGGGATCTACCACGAATTAGCTGTACTGTGTTGGAGAAGACTCTTGGCATCTATGAATAGTTTCTAGGTCTGTAAATTGAGGTTACCTCTTTCGAGTCTCTCAAAGTTTTCAGGTTCTAAGATTTTCATGTATTCTATTCTATACAATGGCAAAATCACATGATAGATGCTATCCAAGGAGAAAAAAAAATTAGGAATTCCTGATTATAATCTTCAGTAGAAGATTATGTGCAATATAATTTTTATGATTTATGCAATAATTTTTACACCCCCCCAACATCTCTTATGTGGTAGGTGGTTTTCTTTTACTTTCTCTCTTTTATTTTTAATGAGAAGTTTTTCTTTTTTTTTTTTTAAAGATTTTGTTTATTATTTTTAGAGAGGGAGGGAGGGAGAAAGACAGAGAAGGAGAGAAACATCAATGTATGGTTGCCTTTCACCTGCCTTCAGCTATAGACCTGGCTGGAGACCCGGCTTGAAACCTGGTTATGTGCCCTGAGTGGGAATTGAACTAGTGCCTTTTGGGTTCACTGGCTGGTATTTTATTCACTGTGCTACTAGCCAAGACCAGTTTGTGGTTTTTCTTTACTGACTTTCCTTCTAATTTTCCTGAAAAGGGACACCAATGGGTTATTACTATGCAATCTTTCTTAAAGAGACCATTTCCCAAGAAGGTACACAAAGGCTATCCAGCTGGCCCTGGATAGCCTTTGATTTGACAATGCCACTGGAAAAGTAATCTCCGCGAATGATTTAACTGAAGTCCACTCTCAGGCGTGAAACAGAAGAACCAGGGGTTGATCTGATTTTCCAAATCTTTAATGTCAATTGAATGCAGACTCACAAGGCAGTCTTTTGTAGGTGAATCTCTTCACTTTCTTCTTGCATCCCAAATAAAGGGAAAAAGAGGATAGAATCTGGTCCTATAAAAGGGAAAGTAAGCAGTACGCTTACCACACTCTTCCCTCACCCAAGAAATAAGAGGAAGGGAGCTCTAGTATGAGTTGTGTCCTCCTTAAGTAAGGCATTTACTGTGGTAAACCACAGAAAAACAAAAACAAAAACAGAGCTTCTTTATTTTACAGATAAAGAGACCGAGGTTCAGAGTGGTTAAATCTCTCAAAATCACACAGTTAGATAGTCATAGAATAAGAATTTAGTCCTGTGAAGGACAAATACCATATGATCTCACCCATTACAGGACAATAATGAACAAAACAAATGAACAAGCAAAACAAAGCTAGATACATGAATACAATGAATAGACCTTCAGTGGGTGGCGGGGAAGGGAGAGGAGGAGGGAAAGAAGGGGATCAATTTAGTCAAGGAACTAGTATGGAAGAACCATGGAATGGACAACAAGTGGGATTGACTTTTGGGGGAGTGGGTGGGTGGGGAAGAAGACAGAGTGGAATAAAAAGGGGATGGATGTAATACAACAACAATAAAATAAAATTAAAAAAATAAAATAATTCAGTCCTACATGTGCCTCCTTTCCCAATACTACTGTGGTTGGTTCCACTGGCTAATGGGGGAGACTGTCAGGTGGCCTGACCCATGGTAACAAATCCTCTTAAAAAAAAAAATTTATGTATATATATATATATATATATATATATAGAGAGAGAGAGAGAGAGAGAGAGAGAGAGAGAGAGAGAGCGAGAGAGAGGAAGAGGGGGAGAAAGAGAGGAAGAGAGACATCAATGTGTGGTTGCCTCTCATGCTCCACCCCCTCCCCCAGCTGGGGACCTGGCCCATAACAGGCATATGCCCTGACTGGGAATTGAACCAGCAACTCTTTGGTTTTCAGACCAGCACTCAGTCCACACCAGCCAGGGCACCAAACCTCTTTCTTGATTCCTTCTTTTCTCTTAATGGGCATGGGAGCTTCTACTTTTTACTTTCTGCCCTTGCATAAGTTTTATTTTTTTTCAGTACAATAATTTGTATGTGGAAGAAAAAAGATGAACTGAGATAATCCTTGACTCTTTATATAATTCTAATATATTAGCTTCCTTCTTTATTCACAATCTTTTTTCTGCCCCCACCCTGCTTTGCCTTCCATCCACATTGTCTGTCACAGGTAAGTGAGTTGCTAGTCAAGAGCTAACAGCTTAGTCAAGCTTCCTTTGTTGTGAAAACAGCCCAGGGCAGCTGCAAGAGATTATTCCAGACACCAAACCAAGAATGAGGTCATTTTCTCTCTTCCAAAATTCTTTGAGAAGGGTGTGTAACCATTGAGCTGAAGTGTAGAAATGCTAGAGTGTAAATCCAAACATTCCTACCAGGGCAGAGTGGGTGTCCTATGAACCTTTGGTGAATAACTGGTCCTTAAGATAAAGGGGCTGGCTCTATGCCCTTAAAAGCCACTTTTTCAAGAAACATGATTTGGGGTAGTGAACACACAATGCAATATACAGATGATGTATTATAGAATTGTACACCTTAAACCTATGTAATTTTATAACCAACAAAACCCCAATACATTCAATAAATAAATAAGGAAAAAGAAAAGGCCACTTTTTTTTCAAGAAAGGAGGGGCCTGTATTTCCATTTGGTCCTTAGAGGCATTTGGGGCAATTTAAATTTCCTCCAGTTATACTGTAATGATTATAGTAAAACTGTTATGCCTCAGGGTAGTTTCATTCTTTTTAAATTGTATTTTAATTTTTATAAAAATAATCATGCGCATAGTTTAAAATGTCAAATAACTATGTAAGAAAAAAAAGTTACTTGTTCTGACTTCCCCATCCCATGACACATGTACCTTGGAAGCAGCACCACATTCAACACTTTAGTTAATTCTCTCTTTTTATAAAAATAAGACATTTTTACTCCTCTTTCTTGAGTTTCTATTTTAGATGTTATCTAATTATTTCCTGCTACAGAATATTAGAATTTACTATCTCTGATGTCATTGTACTTTCTATAACACATTCTTCCCTTTCCTCCCCGTTTACATTACATCTGTGTCAATGTTTGGTTAAGTCCACACTCAAGAGTTTATTATGACTATGTCATTACTTTCAGAGGTGAGTCACGTAGTCATTGAGAGACGATTTTCTCCTTTGGTTCTTCTGCCTTTCTGTACATCTTAGTAGCAGAGACACTGATGGCCTATGTCTCTGACTCCCATCTCAAGGGTTATGTGTAGTGAGTAGTCTTGGAAGACAAAACTAGGTTCCCCATCTAGGGCAGAGGACAGGTTTGTTAACTGTCCCATATGATAAAGATAATGTTTCTTTTAGGGACAAAGGTCGTGCAGGTTTGCTTTCACAGCATTATAAAAAAATGGGTTCCCCAAGCTCAGGGTTCCTTGGCTGCCATACAGGCCTCAGTGTGATTAGTGGGCACCTGAGCTACTCTTTGTTGCCTTGATGAGACTTGAGCAGGGGACCAGAGAAACTCTGAAACCTCTACTACTTGCCGTTCTGGATTCTTTTTTTTCTTTTTCTTTTTTTAAAATTGTATTTACTTATTTTTAGAAAGGGGAAGGAAGGGACAGAGAGAGGGAGAGAAACATCAATGTGTTGTTGCCTCTGGTGCGCCCCCAACTGGGGACCCGGCCTGCAACCCAGGCATGTGCCCTGACTGGGAATGGAACCGCTAAGCCTTTGACTCGCACACTGACACCCAATCCACTGAGCCACACCAGCCAGGGCTATTCTGGATTCCTTAAAAAACCCTTTGCCTCTTGTCCGGAGGCCTTGTGCCTGTTGCCAGCATCCGTGAAACTGGCAGGCTAAATTAGTGTCTTGCAGGAAGTCAAGCCTCGGGCTCTTCCCAGTTCATCGACTTCCTTATACTTAAAAAATTCTCAAAAAAAACCCCAAATCTCAGACTTAATGCTTTCCTTTAGTTTTGCTTTTTCTTGGCTAAGTTTGAAAGCCCTGATGAGATGCGCTGAGAAAAGCACGCTGTGATGTCCATATCAAGGGCACATGACCTGCATCTACAGTAGTTCTGAGAAAGTCCGCCAGGGTCAGCCTGTAGGGTGAAGCCCTGTGCTCTGTAAAGCTAAGGACATTAAAGGCTGAGAATTGTTTTGAATTGAAAGAGTCTGAAGACACATAAGAACTAAACGCACCACGTATTTCTTGGTAAAACCCTGGACCACAAAAGAAATAGCAGTTTTGAGCAGTTGGCAAAATTTGAATGGGAGAATATCTTTCTTTGGGGGAAATACACATTAGACTATTGGTGGGATGAGACTTCATATCTGAAGTTTTCTTTTAAGATGCTCAGGGTAGCCCTGGCTGGCATGGCTCAGATGGTTGGACCATCATCCCTTAAACCGAAACGTTGCTCTTTCAGTCCCTGGTCGGTCGGTGAGAATAAATTATTCAGAGTACAATAAATGATCATGGGCATATTACACCCTAAACACACACACAGGCTGGGGAAGAGGGGGTGAGGTGGGGGAGAAAGTTGACATTTATGTGTATTTAGTAACATGTTAACATTTGGGAAATCTGAACAAAAAAGATATAGGAGGTCTTTGTTTTGATCTGGGAATCTTAATGTAAATTATTTCAAAATCAGCGAAAGAGTAGGGTACTAAAGTGCTGATTACAAACTCTATGTTTGTGTAAAGCTAATCAGGTCTCAAGCTTCACCGTGACATGATCAGGCAGGACCTGTCATCTTGCTGTGGGACACCCGCCCTCCACATTTATATGACTGGACAGTTTCCCCAGAGGCCTTCTCTGCTGTCTCAAGTGACTGAGCGGACAGCCAGCTTTCCCAGGGCCCAGGTGGAAGGCGACTAGAGATCTCACTCCTCAAAATAGATGCATCAAACATCATATTGGCCCTTTCCTCAGGCTTTTAACCGAGTCTCGTGCTTTTAGTTCTAGTTGCAAACCCAGTGTTTTCAGGAGCCCCGGGTTCCTTTATTGATGAGATGTTCTGAGTTTCTGTGGCATGATTCAACCGACTTCTAGTTTGCTTTTTTAGCCTTTGGGTGCTTAGCAAAGCAGAAAACACTCAAACGTGTTATTTACTGCTAGGGTAACAGCTCTCATCTCCCCTCTTCTTTCACTGTTTTTGCGGGATCATACCCTTAAAAACGAATTCTTGTTATTTTAGTGGGGCTTCAGGAAGGAGCAAAGAGAAATAAGTTTTCTTTTTGTTTGGTTTTGTTTTTCTGTGTGCTGCAATTAACATGAAAATCTTTCATTACCTGTACTTTCTTTTTATTGAAGACTAACTTCATATGAGAGAAGAACTAGAGTATTATGTAATTATTTGGCACAGACTTCAGGCCAACACTGAGATACCATTCTATTGGGAAAGAAAAATTAAAAAAAAAACCAAAAAACAAAACTTTATGAAAAGGAGAGAATTATTTTTTAGATACTGTTTTTCAAAAAATTTTAAAGTTTTATTTTCTTGTTCTTGGATTGCATTTTTTCTCCCCCTATCCAGCTGCTATTTGGTCAAAATGGGTGGAGGAAAAGTGTTCTGCTCTTAGACTATTCTACATTCTACATGTATTTATAACAAAGCAAAACTTTTTTTAAAAAAGATTTTCTTTGTTATTTTTAGAGAGAGGGGAAGGAAGAGAGGCAGAGAGGGAGAGAGAAAACAATGTATAGTTGCCTTTCACCTGCCTCCAGCCAAGTACCTAGCTGGAGATCCTGCTTGCAACCTGGTTATGGGCCATTACTGGGACTTGAACCAGTGACCTTTGGGTTTGCAGGCCAGGGCCTTATCCACTGTGCTACCAGCCAGGGCTTAGCAAAACTTTTATTCTATTTCAATACCATGAATAGAAATATCCTCATTTTTCTTTTATAATTTTTCCTGGAAAACAGAATCTTTTTTCTTTTTCTTTTTTTTTTTTTAACTTATCTAGAAAGACTTTTCAAACATACGTTCAACCTTAGTTTTCATCTCTGAGAAAAAGGTTGTTAAGCCTGTGGTTCACCAACTATGCCTTGAGCCCATCTAGGGGCTGGGGGTGGGGGTCTGCAGTGAAGTCATAGGGGATATACAACCTACTTAAAATTTCTAGGGAAACACAGCAACCTCTGTTGGCCACTGCATGAACTACTACTAGCTTAAGGCTGCGCACAGCTGCACCCTCAGAGTGTGCTACTTTCTAGTGTAGTGGTATAGCTCTAACCTCAACCTGAAGGCCCTAGAGCCAGGGCAGCCAATGGTTCAAGTCCCAGTTGGAGGCCAAAGGCCCAAGACCCAGAAGTGGTGAGATCTAAGGACAGGAGAAGATGGATGTCCCAGATGAGGCAGAGAGCAAATACATCCTCCTTCTGCCTTATTTTCCCCTCTCTATTTAGGCTATTTTATTCTAACTTACCTCACTGGTAAGTGCAGTGGTTTTAAACTGTGTCTAGAGCTATTCATAAAAGATGGAGTGGAATCCCTTTCCCCTTGAATATGAGCTAGACTTGGTGACTAGCTTCTAAGAAATAGAAGTGATGGTGTAAGACTTCCAAGTCTATGTCCTGTAAGGCATTGCAACCTTCTCCTTGTTTTCTCCCTTGAATCACTCACTTCTGGGAAAGCCACCTCCCATGCTGTGTTGACACTCAAGCAGTGCTATGGAGGTGCCCACATGCCAAGGAACCAAGCTCATTGTCCAACAGCCTGCAGGGAATGGAGGCCTCCTGCCAGGACCCTGGGAAAGAGCCAGCTTCAAAGCAGATGTCCCAGCCGCAGCCACACCTTCAGTTGGCAGCAGCCTTAGAGGAGATCCTGAGAGCCAGCTAAGCCCTGACCAGATTACTGACCCAAAGAAATAATAAATAAAACATACTTGTTTAAGCCACTAGGTTTTAGGGATAATTTATTAGGCAGCCAATAGAAGTCTAAAATAATAAATCTTTTTCTTTCTGTTATATGTTTAAAAATAGCTGTTAAGTTGTGAGACCCTAAATACGCTTGAAGTAATGAAACCTGATTACTTAGTGAACAGAACTTTTTTTTTTTTTTGCCTAGGACATCATGAGAAGGCTACTGACTGAGCCCTGACTGGTGTGGGTCAGTGGATTGAGTGCCAGCCTGTCAGCCAAAGGGTCACTGGTTCGATTCTCATTTAGGGCACATGCCTGGGCTGTTGTGGTCCAGGTCCCAGTTAGGGGTGTGTGAGAGGCAATCACACATTGATGCTTCCCTCCCTTTCGTTCTCCCTCCTTTCCCCTCTTTCTGAAAATAAACAAAATCTTGAAAAAAAACAAAGAAAAGGTTAATGAGATACTTATGTGTCCTGTGTACTGACAAAATTTAGGAAATTCATTGTTAAGGTCAGATAATTGCTTAATCTTTTCTCCTTTAATTAATTTAAGTATATATATATAATTATTATCTATTTTTGGAATGGAATAGTTTATTACTTTTGCTACTGAACACTTTTTTTATGTCATTAGAGTCATGAAAACAGAAAAAAATAGAATTGATTTCATTAAGGAAAGTGATCATTTGAGAGTAAATTGATTAGTATTCAATAAACATGAATGTAATTATTGGCTTATAGATGCCAATGTAAGGCTAATATGAAATCTGAGCATAAAGTAAGTTACATACACAATGAAGAATGAAGATATTGTTTTATGGATGTATATAGCAACATGTACCTTCCATGCAGCGTTGTTTACTGGAAATAGGAAGAGATGAGGCACCCCCTAGTGGTACTTGTTAGCATAATTCAATGGCAGAAAAAACTAGCCAGTTCCCTCCTTAACTTGGTTAGGACAGTGTTTAAAAGACACTCAACCCTGTTTTTGATTTCACTGTTAACCCCTTGGTTGTGACGTTGTAGTTGAAGTTTGTGAATGCAAACACAAATCCTGTGCCTTTTTAAGCCAAACCCAGCAGCAGCGGGTAGCTTTATTTTATACAGGAAAAACAAGCTGTTTCATGTTAATATATTGAAAAAATAAAAAGAACAAACTGGATCAAGTATGACATTTTCTCAAAGCGTATTTTATCAGCACCATGCAAGCGACTTGCAAGCGTAAAGATGCCCTTCGCATTATGAGTTTAAATTGGTTGTGATCTAGCATCTTCCAGCTTTCTTGTCATGAAGTAAACAAAGGGTTAAAACACCAACTTTGTGCTGACCATTTAACCATGTAGAGGGGTGTGGGGAAAGGCAGGGAGAGGTTCAGGCAAGTGAACAAGTGTGATGTGATGGGGGACATGGGGTAGATCATGGGAAGCCACACAAAACCCTCATCTAGGTCCAAGGGAAGAGGCGGACTTCCAGAGAAGAAAACCATATAAAGGCCACCAGATAGAGCTGACCTACTAAACTTTTTTTTTTGGTGTCTTGTTTTATTCTAGTCTTTCAAAAGGAAGATTTTAATGAACAGTTGCTTGTATTAAAAATAAATTCCTCGAATGAAAGGAAAGCAACTATGCATTTTGTTGATTACTATTTGTACTTGTAATGGGAATATCTATTCTATTTTTTTTGAGAACTGAGACATTAGCACCTCTCAGAACAATGAGCCGTTTTCCACTAAGAAGACTCTTTAAAGTGTTTATTTAACCTTGTCTTCAGAATTGTGGCCCTTTTATTCTCTAAGGGTGATTAATAATTTATGTCACATGAGTAGAGAAGGACTGATTTGGTCCATAACGTAGTTGCCCGAGAGCTTAATTTTTAAAAATGCAGAATGATCTTGACTTATTTTTTAATGTAAATGAAAAACAATTAGTTTACACTTTCATGGGTAAATGTACTTGGCAGACACACATGGTGGAATTTTAGGAGCCAACAGCATGCCATTCGGAATACTAGTTCAGCTCTGCGAATATCTAACTCACAACAGATTGAAGGTGTTTCCAGAGTCATAGTCATCTACAGAGAACTACCTTGAGAAACATTTACAGAAGCTAGCAGGGTAGAAATCAACCCTTGTAATTAATACAATTTTTACTCAAAGAGAAGCCTTAAATGAATTGTTTTAGCTTTACTTAGATGACTGGTCTAATAAAAAAATTTGAATTTCAAACATGTAACAAGTAATTTGGCGATTATTTGTTTCTACTTATTTCTTATAACCAAGTGTCAGAGTTCATAATTCTTTAAGATAAGTAAATTGCAAGTATAGCAAATGAGGAAAAGCTTTGTTCAGGACAGTTTGAAGAGTGTTAGATTAGGTCCAAAGAAGGTTTATATTCTATGCATTCTTTTGGTTGCAAGTGAAGAAATCCAAATCTGTCTTATTTAAACAAAAAGCAAATTTATTGGCCTGCGTGACTGGAGTAAAAAATTGGCATCAGTTGTACTAACTCCAAGTGTAAACAAAGTGATTCTTCTTCTTCCCCACTCTGTTCACCCACCCCTTGGCTTTCTTTGCGTTGGTTAATTGGCCTGATTTGGTGAGTGTGCACAACCCTAGACCCCTCCCCCAGGGCTGTCTAGGTTCCTGCTACTCCCAGTGTAGACAGAAATGTAGATGCTCAGGCACTCCTCCACCTACTGAATCAGGATCTGCATGTTAAAAGATCCCTAGTTGTTGGTGTGCACATTATAGATTGAGAGTGTCCCCATGAAACCACTGTGGCTAGGGAAACGGATTTTTATAACTAACTAGGCCCAGGTCTCATTGGCATTAAAACAAATATAAGGAAATGGAGAGGCGATGGGCAGCTCCATTAGCATCACATGACTGGGTGAGAAAATGTAATTTAGAAGAAATATTAAGGGCGGACAGTGAAAGCCAATTCACTTTCACTGTGACTGGTAAGCTATCATTTTGGTCAGAAGAAAGAAATGGTTTAAGATCCATCTTATTTCTGAGGAAATGCTAAAAACCAATTGGGACTTGTGAGGTTATCTCTAGTGGAAAGATGTTGAAGAGAGTACCTGTGTAGATATTTATATATTATGCACATCTGTTACCACCCAGGGCTCCTTTACAAGATAAACTTGTGAGTTTCCAAGTGAAATAAGTGTATCAGTTTTATAATTCTATCTGTCTGAGAACACTGTTTCTTGAATAGGCTTTTATCTTTTTTTTTGGCTGCTTAGCACATGGCTCCTGTTTATTATGTTTGGGGAATTTCCCATTTTATGTGACCTACTGGGAGGGCATAGCCCACCTGCTGCTACAGGAAGAAAATGCCAGGTACTTGCTTTCCCAGGATTTCCTGCAACTGGAAGAAGAGTTACAGGAAGTCTAACCTGGCTTAGACTCTGTCCGTTGGATGTTTCTGCTTTAGAAACAAAATTAGTAACTAGTGGCCCACAGAAACCAGGAACTATAGAGAGTTCCTCTTTAGCATTAATAGTTGCAGCAATAAAATTAAATTTTCTGGTCTATGGTGGCAGCAACATAAGCTATAGTCTGAAGTACTTCTTGGCAGTGGTAATGACACCTTCAACAGACTAATTTAAGGCCTTAATTTTGCATGATTGCTTTTTCTGTGCAAGTGTGAGCTTTGTATGCAACCTTCTTAGAAATTAATAATTGCTGCTGGAATTAGCCAGAATCAGTTCCCGCTTGTACCCAGGATTGCTTGTGACCTGTGCTATCACGCAGGACTATTTAGAATGGACTCTGCACTTGGCTTATTACTCAGCTGTCACAGTTCTGAAATTCCTAAGAGTTTTTAATAAAAGGAGGAGATAGTCTGTATTTTTATTTTGCCCTGGGCCACACAAATTGTGTAGCTGGTCTTGCAGTAGCTAACAAGGATGCCTGATAATATATCTTTTTCTAACAAACAAGTTAATCAGATCAGGGTGCCTGAATTGGCTAAGAAGAAATCAGGAACAAAGCAAGGTATTCCCATATACTACTTCCTTGGGCAGTTATAATTTTTCCATGTGCTACCACTATTTGTGTATCTGCATTGTGTTTTCTATTACATTGGGAATTTTCAGTATAAATCATGCTCCTATAGCATCATATCACCTTCTATCATCTGTTTATCTACATACATGTAGTTGAACAACATGCTTTTAATTATTTAATCTCATTTGATTTTCATCTAAGCCCTGTAGGTGTTGTTGTTGTTATTATTACTATTATTATCATTATATACTTATAGCTGAAGGACCATATCTCAGGGGGATCATCTGTCTAAGTGCATTCCCTCTATTGTAATGAAGTTAGGGTTAAATGCAGAGTGCTGTGAATAGCTCTCCTTTTCAGGTGCTTCTGCAATCATCTCAGGAATGAGAACTCCCATGGACAGATGAAGATGTACAGGAACCCTGGCTGGTAGCACAATGGATAAGGTGCCGGCCTGCAAACCCGAAGGTTGCTGGTTCGATTTCCCAGCCAGGGCACATAACCAGGTTGCAAGCCAGGTCTCCAGCCAGGTCCATGGCTGGAGGCAGGTGAAAGGCAACCATACATTGATGCCTCTCTCCCTCTCTGCCTCTCTCCCTTCCTCTCTCTCTGGAAATGATGGATAAAATCTTAAAAAAAAAAAAAAAAAAGATGTACTAGAGATTTGACAGATTGCTCAAAATATAAGCATAATAAATAGTAGGCTCACAATTTCATCTAAGGCTGCATGGAATTTTCTATAGTGGTAGGAAAAAGAAAAACTGAGGTATATACACAAATAAACAATTGTAGTTTATATACCTAAAAGTTTTTGAAGACGTTATGTTTATATTAGCACATGTTTTTAAAAGAAGCTTTTACTTTTCTTTTCTTTTTAAAAAGATTTTATTTACCATTTTTAGAGAGAGGGAAAGGGAAATAGGCAGAGAGGGAGAGAGACATCAATGTATGGTTGCCTTTCATCTGCTTCCAGCTACAGAGCTGGCTGGAGACCTGGCTTGCAACCTGGTTATGTGCCCTGGCTGGGAATCGAACCAGTGACCTTTGGGTTTGCAGGCTGGTGCCTTATCCACTGTGCCACCAGCCAGGGCAGCAAATATTCTTAAGACAAGAGGGAGGACTAGAAGATATTACCTGCTTCTTTTTATCTCTGCAATATTATTTAAAAAATGTTTGTTCATGTGCCATCTGGCAGCCACAAAATCTCTACAAACATAGTCTGATAACACAAATGTCTTTGAGAACATACCCAGCAGGTACACTCAGTAACTTGAGAGTTCATGGCAACAAAAATGGATATGAGTTATATACACAAAGTCAAGTTATTCAAGTATTTAAGCAAATATTTAATTATCTCATTAGCTATAAAACAATTATGTCCAACTAATGATTAAAAAATTCCTGTTTGTAAAAACACTAACATTTTTGGAGGAAAGTGAGATTTATGTTGGAAGGAAACACCTTGATAAAATATCAATTTTCTGATATTAAATATAATTTGAAACCTGCTAGGTAATGTTTCTATAACATGACTTACAATGCATTTATTCTCCACATTGGTATAGAACATTGACTAGTTTCAAAATTCCTTCATAAAAATATTTTTATTCTGTTGCTGTGTGATGATATTCTTTAATCTTTTGAAGTGAAATAATTTTGTTTCGTTAAGAAATGTGATCTCTGAAGAAAAGCACTCTTGAAATTTGAACATTTATTAGAAATTTAGTATTAAGAAAGTGGTCATTTTTTAGGAATGAAATAGTAATTAAAAACATTTTTATTGTTGTATTACATCCATCCCTTTTTTGCTCCCCTCTGTCCCCCTCCCCACCCACCCATTCCCCCCATGAAATAGTAATTTTTTAAACAGATGATTTTATCTGATGTTTTTATTACAGAAAAATCTACCAAAAGACTGGGGGATATCAAGCAAAACTTGCTCTCCAATAAACATCAACACCCTCCATTATGAAAGGAGGATAGTAATTGTTTCACTCAGCTATAAAATCAAAGGATGGGAAACTGCTTTTCATTCTGCACTTGGCTCCAACTGGTCTATAAGCAAGGTGACCACTCCTTCCTCTGATGCTGCTAAACACGTTTAGCAACTTCTACGTGGAAATTCTGAGCTAACATCCAAACAGCTTCAACTGTTCTCTCTCAGGTTTTACTTCTTTCTTTCTTTCTTTTTTATCAGTTCTTAAAGTGTGTCTAACAATTACATACATTCTGACCTCTTGTCTTTTTCCCTGGTAAAAGGCAATCCTTTCATTTGGGAAGCCTCATCTTGTTTTCTGTTCTCCAGAACCCTGTTCTGTCCATTTCCCCACTCTCTTAGGTCTTCAGCCTTTCTTTCTTTATTGGTTCACTCTCCTCAACACACAAACATATGCTGGATGAGCAGTGCTCCTGCAGGGCAAACCTGTTTAACTGCTAGGTACCTCCTCCAGTGGAAACCAGTCCTTGCTGGGCTGAAAGGTGAAGGCAGCTTCCCTCCATACTGGTTAAGGCTAGTGCCTAGAACCCAGTGCATTTTTCTCTTCCAGCTCTGCCTTCTACTAGCTGTGTGGCCTTGAGCAAGTTACTTACCCTCTCTGGGCCTCTGTTTACATGTGAAACATGATCACAACAGTACCTCCTTCAAGGGGTTTTTAGGAGAATAAAATGAAATGTGTTGAGAACAGTGCACAGCACCTAGTAGGTACTATCTAAGTGCTTCTAATAATTTCTCTGCCTTTCTTCAGCCTTACCCTCTCTCTCCTGCCCCTCCCTGTCTGAGGTCATACTGAAGAATGATGAGTCAGAAAAAAACAGAATAATGTTCTGCTTGTCAAAGAATGTATTAGGTGTTTGGAAATAAGTGGAAAAGAACAGGCATTGTGTCAGGCCTTTTGTGTTCAGCTGTGGTTTTTAGTTGTCAAATCTTGAAAATAGGAATGAGGGCTTTCATTCAGTACCCTGCCTTCTCCTCTTACAAGTCATTACTAACTGAAAACTAAAGCAATCTGTGAAAAGCACTACCAGTGCTTTGCATCTTTCCCAGAGGGATGTTTGGACACATTGCTTCATGGATGTGTCACCAAAAGGATGTTTTTTTGTTCCTCTGTCTCCCCTGGATGCCCCCAAAGACTATAAAGGTGCTAAATCCTTAGCATCAAAAACTGAAATATCAACTTCATCCAAGTTCCTGTCCTGCCACCAAATAAAATCCAGGTTCATTGTGTCTCTTGCTGAAGGAGTACTTATTTAATGTTTTTTTGAGAAAGATCTTGTTCCTTGGGTGAAGTCTGCAGAAATGCCTGATATGGTTTAATATTATCAAAATCTGTCCAATAGCCCAAAAGAGAAAATTAGGATGTATCTATATTCTACCTGCATTCCTGTCCCTTACTCCTCCACCATCCCTTTGATCACATTATACTTTTTTACCCCCCACTCTTTCATACCTATACCCTTCTAATTTTAGCTGAAGAATGTTCATATCTCAATGACTCACAACCTTAGTAGTGCATGTGACTCTCTCTGACCATATATATATATTTATTTATTTACAGGTCCACCCCAGGTCAAGAGAACCAGAACCTCTGGGGATGAGGCCCAAGTCCTAGTTTTAAAAGGTTTCCAGGTTGTTCTGACACTCACCAGGCAATGCACGCACTGCCTGGCAGGCCTCACCCTCCTGTAGTGGATTCCAGTTCTGACCCAGAGTGATCCTCTGGTAGAGACATCAAATTATGCCCTAATTTTAATTAAATTATGCCCAAATCTGCTTAAAGTCCTTCCTGGCTTTCTTACCTTATAGCTTAAAATCTAAACCTCTTGGGTTGGTGAACAAAGTCTTTCACAATTCCATGCTCACTATCCCATGGGTGCCCAGTGTACTCATACATCAAAGTGTTCACGGTTTTCCTCAGCACCAGGTTTTTACGTCTCTGGCTCTTTGTGTTTTGTTTCCTTGGCCTGGGGAAACAAAGTATGCTTGAAATTAGGTCAGAAACAGTGTGAAAAAAGATAATCAAGGGAATGGGAAGAAGGGCAATGCGTATCCGAAAGCTACAGGTTCCTTTTTCTTTGGGTTTCTATTCTACATTAGCTTGAAACCCAGCACCAAACAACTTTTTCAAGGACACTTTGGCAGCAGTTAAGGAGAAGGGTAAACACAGACGTTGGGTTGGCTTTATGATGGTAGAGTGCTGCCCTGGCGGGTGTGGTTCAGTGAATGGAGCACCGGCCTGGGCACCAAAGGGTCACCAGTTTGATTCCCAGTCAGGTCACATGCCTGGATTGTGGCCAGGTCCCCAGTTGGGGGAGTGTGATAGCCAATCACACATTGATGTTTCTCCCCCTTTCTTACTCCCTTCCTCTCTCACAAAAATAAGTAAATATTTTTCAGAAGATGAAATAGTGCTTGCACCTTCTCCCCTCCCTACTAACTGCCTTCATCCAGGGTGATGCCCCATCCAGTCATATAACAATGACCATATTGATCAGAGGTTCATGTTGTCCATCATAGTCTTAATTTGCATCTATTTCCTGACATAATTACTCTTTGTGTCCCCTTTTACTCTTAAAAGTGTCCTGGTTTGGTTGACAAATTATATATCAACTTTAGTTCGAACTCAGTTCATTGAAAATACATTTTCTATGTTTCCTAATTCATTTGATAGGAATATTGTGAATGCACACACATTAGCCTTCCAACTGAAATAGAAGATAAATTGTTTCTATGTAAGCTGAATGTTCTTTTCCTTTTTCTGGTTTTTCATGGTGACTTGATAGTGATGTTCACGAACGTATGATCAGAAGAACACTTGATGAGATCAGAAATTAATTCCCTCTATTTGTTCAGTTTCTCATTTTCTAAGTGTTTTAAAACTAGCAGTAAGCCATGACTATGCATGTTGAGTATTATGATTTGTATTTCCTACTATATTTTATCTTTAATTTATAACAGTGTAAGAGAAGCTGAAATAGGGTCTGTTTAAGACACTCTTCACAATTTATCAAATGTGACCAAGAAAAGAAACATATACATATACTGAATTATGTAAAGGTCAGGAAGAAATGTTTGTGCATAAAGACCAGTTACATGCTTAAGAAAAGAAAGAGAAATATAATTGTATCTTAAGGGGTTGGTTTACCAAAGCTAAAAAATGACTTGTTTTAGTCTTTGTTAACGTTTACTGAAGCCTAGTTTCATTATTTTAATAAAGTGATTTTTTCCCCTTTGGAATGGAATGTGGGCATTATTGGTTAAGATTAAATCTGGTTGAGTTCAGGATAAAGCTACCATGTTAGCTCCAGGCTAACTTTAGTCTTTGAAGTTCATAGTGAGTCACCCTGGCAAGACATAATCATCTGGTGCCAGAACATTCCAGGACATCTTTTTCAATTACAGAGATAGGCTTTGAACACTTCTGAGGTGAAATTGCAAAACAGACAGCAGGTGCGGCGGTAACAGTAGTCAGCATTTATTACCTGCTAACCATGTGCCCAGTATGGGGCTAAGTATTTTCTATGAAATATTTCAATAAATCTCCACAACAGTCCTATGGTAGGATCGTATCCTTAACTCCATGTTTTACAAATGAGAACACCTAGAATTGGCCAATGGTAAAGCCTGGAAAGGAATAGCCTTCAGTCTGACTCCAGAGTTCAGGTTTTTAATCTATAAGCTCAACTGCACCTCTGACAATATGGTGCCAGTATAGTTACCACTTACAGAGTACTTACCACATATTGTGTACTTGGAAACTATTTTTGATCCTCACAGCACTAATATACTAATATATTACTTCAGGGTTTGCCAGAAGGAAACTAAGGCTCAGAGATGATTAGTTTTCAGTTTGCAAATGACCACAATTTTAATGGTTTAAAACAACACCAATTTATTCTCCTTACAGTCCTGGGGGCCAGAAGTCCTAAACCAAGGTCACAGCCAGACAATTTTCCTTCCATCTCTGCCTTCACTGTCACAGTTGCATTTCTGACTCTGACCTTCTTGTTTTTCTCTTATAAGGACCCTTTCATTATATTGGGACCACCCAAAAAATCTGAGATCATCTCTTTAGTTGGAGAGATGATTAAATTAATGATTAAATTAAGATCCTTAATTTAATTATACCTGCCAAGCTCCTTGGGCCATGGAACTGACATAGTCACAGGTTCCTCTGGAGGGAGTTTTATTCCACCTAATTTCTTTTAGGTCACAGAGCTGGTAAGGGTTGAAGGTGAGATTTGAATCTAGATGTTTTTAGCCTCCAAAGTTCACACAATTTCCTGTGAGGAGCCCATCAGCCATTCAAAAAACATTTATTGAGATTATAAAAAAAGCCAGACCCTGTGGTAGGGACTGGAAACATACGAAATGCTTTAATGAGTTTGAGTCATCTTTGTGCAGGTGTCTTATTAATCTCTGTGTTTTTCAGAAGTGCAGGAGATGAAAGATGAATACGCTTTAATAATTAATAAATGAGATAAAATAACTCCCAGTGTAGGTATTATTAAGCTGCACTTTTTTTACATTAAGATGTTTCTTTACTTACTCCTCCCTTCGAGAGTTTAACACCAGGCACAAGTTTCAAAGAGTGTATATGCTCTTTTTAATATTTGATCTTTCCCCTTGGCTCTGTTGAACGGATACCTTTCCTGGACAGATGACAGATAACAGCAGGACGTCTAGTTTGGTTTGTTTTTCCAATACTTGTAAGATTTGCTTCCTTTGTTGCTAAAACAGCAGCACAAAACATGGTGGTCTTCTTTGTATTTTTGAAGGGGATTATATATCTGTTTGAAACCTATACCTGTGTCCTGAAAGGCTGCCTGCCAGCTCAAGTGGGTTCCAGAGGGAGGGAAGGCTCTCTAGCAGGGCCAGCAGACCTACTGGATAACATAGTTTTCCCAGTCTTTCCTTCCTTCCTTCCTTTCTTCCATCCATCCTTCCTTCTTTCTTTCTTTCCTTCACTTGGGGCATAGGCACTGTCTCTACTTACCAGTGAAGTGTTTAAGATTTTGATATCGAAGAGTCGCAATGGAGGACAACGTACCATACAGAATCTACTTTTTTTTTTTTTTAAGAGAAACCTAGTTTTTAAGGGAATCAGTGCTGCATATTCTATTTTTAATGTTTAGTGCCAGTGGTTTGAACTTCCGTGCCTGTACGTAATGATGTTGTCGGAGATTGCCCCCCTTGGGGGAGTCCTACAGATCTGGGCTGCTTTTGCCTGCAGGATCCCCAGGACTGATCTTTTAGTGCCCCCCTGCCCCCGCTCCAGAGTTGGTGAAAGCCACATACCATATTTTTATACCTTTTTTTGTTAGTTGCTGCCTCCCTCTCTCTCTTTCTCAGATCACTTACTCTGGACTAGTTGCCATGTTGCCCACTGGAGAGGATCGTATGGCAAGGGATTGAGCTTTCTGGTCAATAGCTATATGAATGCTGGGTGAATTTGAAAGTGACTCTACCATCCCCAGTCAAGCTGTCAGATGGCTGCAGTACTGGCTGATATCTTGATTGTAACCTTGTAAAGACCTTGCCAGAATCATCTGACCCACAGACACTAAAATAATAAATGCTTGTTGTCTTAAGACATTACCTTTTTAGGTTATATTTTACAGCAATAAATATCAAATATAGGCAGATTTAATGAAAGAAGAAATCCCAGGATGATTAAGAAGGCACTGTTGAATAATTGCTAGCATAGCTGAGTTCCCAGGTTTTCTGAGCTTCACAGTTTCTGCATGTCATACCTGATTTACTACTTGACTGTATCTCCTTTCTCCTGACTGGATTTGATGTCAGCATTAGGGAAGCTGAATCAATGGAGTTGGTTGTGTGTGCCTTTTCTCTAGGCAGCTCACAGGCAGAGCAGCTATGGGTGCTGCACTCTAGTGAGGTAGTCTACCCTGACAGTGGATAGAAGACCTAGCTTGTGGTATACAAAGGATGCATCCAACGTTATCAAGAACAAAGGCATTATTCCATGTTTCCATAAAGCTAAGGACATTGAACATTTGTCTAGGACATGAAAGAGTGAACAGCAATAGCCCATCTTGTGAGCTAAGCCCCATCTTAAGATATCTGCATTAAAAACATCAATTGATCACACTGATTGAATTCTCTGTTCTTTATACCCTAGTTCTTCCATTTCCTTGCAAATAGTGCAGAAAACAGACTTCCTCATATATTATTTTGGGAGGTTAAATGGTCATCTTTTAGAAGAGCCATTTGCCAATTCACCAATGACCTCACTTTAGTTCTCTTTCACCTTGAGATGTGTGTAAAACTCAACACTGCTGAAGCAAACTGGTTCTCTTTCTGATCAAATTCCTCCTCCGTTCATTCCTGAGACATTCCATCACCAGGTTCTTGTCCTGCCTTCTTTGTGTTCTCCCTCTTCAACTCTTTAGGTACAATCATTATATTAATAGTGAAACTGAAGACTAAAGTTTTTGATCATTTGAGTTTGAGTTAGTAAGAACAGTTCCCATACAGGATTGTTAAGGATGGGTAAATGGGCCATTGGGCAGTCTGGCTTGAGGGTCACTGGATATGATCTTTGAAGCAGGTTGTGTGTAAAATCACGGAGAAGGATAAACAAAGAAGCACAGAGAATTAGACTTAGAGACCTTTTTTCAAGGAGCTGGAAAGAAATCTAGAAAAAATAGATATGTTTTATTCAAGTCAAATGTTATAATTATAACGAACTATCTGTCCTTTACCAGAGCTACTAAAAAAAGAATTACAAAAATATCAAATGATTTTAAATTGTACTTCTTATTTTTCCTGACCTTTTAAAGTATAAGAGCTAAATTGCTAAATATCGACAGAGAAAAAGAGAACTCAAGATTTGTACAATGCCTCTGCTGGGTAACTGGTCACTGGAAAAAACCTGTTTATTTTAATTAACCAGTACTTTAAATGTTTTATTGAGGGTACGTAGGAATCAGTATCATCATTGAAAGCTAACCAGTCATTGTTTAAAGATAAAGTAGCCACTGGTAAAATTGGAAACCCTAATTTTCTCATGTAGAAAAAAGCACAGTGATTCTTCTTCCTTAGGAAATCTATCTGCTGTGAAAGTATAATTTCAGTGTTTAAGAAGAGAGAGAGCAGCCTTAAATCCCTCTGAAATCAAATCAAGTCAGTGAGTAGTTGTACGAGGAAATGAAAAGGAAGCAAACAGAACTTGTTGGGCAAATTGTTTGTGGAATGATTTGGAAAATATAATGTGAATGAGATTCTCGTATAAAATTATTTGCTAGCCCTGGCTGGTAGCATAGTGGCTACAGCGACGGCCTGCGAACCCAAAGGTTGCAGGTTCCCTTCCCCAGCCAGGGCACATAACCAGGTTGCAAACCAGGTGTCCAGTCAGGTCTGTGGCTGGAGGCAGGTGAAATACATTGATGTCTCTGTCCCTCTCTGCCTCTCTCCCTCCCCCCCTTTCTGAAGATAATGAAATAAAATCTTAAAAAAAAATTATTTGCTAAATTTTAGGGACACAGCATAAATTTTTCTTTGGAAGAAAAATGAAGAAGACCTTCATAATGAAGAAAAAAATTTGACAAAATTAAAAAGTGTTCATATTGACCATTTTTAAACTTTATGTTCATTGTTGACACTACTATAGATGTCCCCGTTCCCTCCCCTACCCCTGTGCCCACCTCCACCTACCCTTGCTCCCCATTCCCTCAGCCATCACCACACTGTTGTCTGTGTGTATGGTCTATGGGTCATGCATATAAGTTCTTTGGCTAATTCTTCCACCTTCTCTCACCCAGCTCCCCCAACCCCTCCCCTCTGCTAGCTGTCAGTCTGTTCCTTGTGTCCATGACTTTGCTTTATTTTGTTCATCAGTTTATTTTGTTCATTCTATTCCAAATAAAATATTTTTATTTATTCTATTGTAACAAATGTAAGGAGTTAAATTACTCTAGAAGTCAATTTGTTGGAAGGTTATAGTGATCTAGAAGTGAAAGTAGGCAGAGCAATGGTCCCTCAAACATGCCCATGCCCTAATGCTTAGAACCTGTGAGTATGTTAGTATGTTAGAATGGGCCTTGAAAGCCCTGGCTGTTATGGCTCAGTGGATTGATGCTGGTCTATAAACCTAGATGTTGCTGGTTTGATTCCCCAGTCAGGGCACATAACCAGACTGCAAGCCACGTCTCCAGCCAGGTCTGTAGCTGGAGGCAGGTGAAAGGCAACTGCACATTAGTATTTCTCTCCCTTTCTTCTTCCTTTCCTGCCCTTATCTCTCTGAAAATAATGAATACAATCTTAAAAAAAAAAAAAAAAAAAAAAAGAACAGACCTTGAAATGGGAAGATGATCCTGGATCATCTGTTTGTACTCTGTTTGTAATCACAGGAGTCCATAGAAGTAAAGAGCCTCTCTGGGCTGGGTCACAGAGATAAAATAGAAGAATGGAGAGAGATTTAAAGCTTGGTAAGGACCTACCAGGCTGGTTTAGAAGATGGAGGATGGGGGCCAAGAGCCAAGAAGGCCAGTGTCCTCAGCCAATATTCTGCAAGAAAAATAAGGACTTCAGTCCTACAACTCCAAGGAACTGAAATTTGCTAACAACCAGAGTGATCAAGGAAACAGATTCTCCATTAGAGATTACAAGGTAAGAGCAAATAGCATTTGATTTTAGCTGTGAAGACCCATGTCAAAATTATGGCCTCCAGAATTGTAAGAAAACACATTTTGTTGTGTGAAGTCACTAAATTCATAATAATATGCTAGAGTTGCAATCTTTTATGATTCCAGTGACTACATTCCATTTAAAGGCAAAGGACTCCTTATGGACCACCTGGTATGGATCTGATTGATTCCCAAGGTGGGCAGATCTCAGCCTGTTTGTGGTGGTCATCATCAGAGGCAGGGCTGAGGATGGAAAATGGGACAGGCATAAAGGGAAACACAACTGAACCTGGGCCTCAAGGGGATCATATTAATAGTCATTAGTTGAATTTTCTTCACCTGTACCCTCACCAGAATCATGCGGTCTGCTCCTGTGGCTGTCCTAACTCTTTGGGTTAAAGAAATTGAATCTAATTTAACCAGAAAGAGAGATTCTGACTGCGGAAACTAGAACCTCAGTTTGGGCCAATAGGGTCTTAGAATGTAGGGTTAGAGAAGTGAAGGCATGCAGGTATGTGTTTCTGCTTCTTTTCTGTTTTTTTTTTTTTTTTAAATTCTACATTTATTTAATCCCCTGTCCTCCCTTTATGAACATTTGATTCTGTCACTTCTCTGACAGAAGAATTTATCTCCCAAGCACTTTTGAGTTTTATGTGAACTAGACTCAACCACCCAGAGAGAGACCATCCAGTCTCTCCAGGTCAGAAGTCTCTGGGGCAGGGCTATCAATGGCCAAAGCCAGAACAATTTGAGCACCCCCACCAAATAAAATCTCTCTAAATCTAAAATATTCATGAATTCATGCTAAAATAAATAAATGCTTGAATAAATGAATAAATAAGGAAGGAGAGACAAATCTACCATGCAGAAAAATTCCAAATGATTTACATAGATATTACGTCTTTAAGGGGGTGGAACATAATTTACCTGTCCTTATGTGTCAGTTTTACATAATGACTTTCTTCCAATTACCAGTCTGGATTGGGAGGTGGGGTGGGGGAAAGAACAACCTTACAGGAGAGAAACTTGACAAACGCTACCTCAGCTAGGTAATCTAGATCAACATCAATGGTGGTAAGTTATATTGATAGCAAGCACCCTTGATATGATGTGATGGGAATGACAACTTATCTTTGTATTCTCATCAAAATCAGGCACTCACCCTGAGGATACTACTTTTGCTAGAAAAAAAATTTAACAGAAACTTTGGCAGGTAAAGAGGAGAAATTGGCCAGAAAGTAGGACAGAACTAAAGAAGATGCATAAACTAGAGACAAAAGAAACCCAGAATTCCAGAAAGGAAGAAGAAAGGAAATGGAATGGAGCACACTGTCAGGAAAAAAAGAAACCACACAAAGAGATATCCCAGCGCTGAAACTTGCAATTAGAGACGGCATTGAGCTCCTGGCACAATGACTGAAGGCACATCCCAAGATACATCATTGTGAAAATTAAAATCACTGAGGGTAAAGAGAAGATTCTAAAAATTTTCTTGAGAAATTAAAGTGTAACCTACAGAATGACAAGTCTGATATCACATGTTCCATCAACAATATTGAATGTTAGAAGACAGCGAAGACATAGCTTTAAAGTTCTAATGAAGAATGTCACAGACTCATAAAACATTTCCTGCACCCTTGGAAGGGAGGTTATTTGAGGTTGGACTCTATCCAAATGAGGAAGAAAATGAAGAGAGAAAAAATCTTGGCATCCTTGAAATAGTGGAGCCAATTTGTCTCAAGAAGAGCAGCAAAGGGGAACTCCAGAATGCAGCTATGCCACAGGCCTGGCGTGTAGCCAATCTAAACTGAGGCAGCAGGAGAAATGGTGATGCAGTGGAATGCTTATTATTATTTTGTGCCTGTTGGTACTGAGATAAAGGCAAAAAATCACCACAATCAGAAAATTGAAGACAAAGGCTCTTAAAAACATCACAATAATCAATCTACACAGTTTGGATCTGCAAGAAAGTATATTTACATTCTTATCAACTTTCATCTTTTCCATTAAACTACAGATAAAGCATAGAAGAATTAATCATACACAAAATACTGTTAACTTGAACCTTGCCAAAAGTATTATGCAGATGGTAGAAGTTGCAGGAGAAAAGAGCAGCATTAGGCTGAAATGAAAACTGTGGTCATTAATATCATGTTAAAAAGTGGGAAGAAAAATTATGGATGCAGCATGTTTGGGTTTGCCTTGGGTTTTGGCCAAAGTATGCATTTGGTTTACTGCTATAAAATATACTATCCACAGCTGTTGAAATAAGGAAAAGAGATGTTAATATTTCCTTAAATATACAAAATAATGACATAAGGAACTCAAAGTAGAAGTACAGCAAATTGTTGTCAGCCAGCTCATTCTTTATTTAAGTAATAAATTAGATTACATTTAAAGCTTACAAATCAGGAAATAAGATGAAAAGCATATCATTAAAATATGTAATAGTAAAAATCAAGGAAAAATAATATAGGGTTAGAATAGTTATTTCTAGAAAATAAGCTTATAAATGAAAAAAGAATCAACACTATATATATATTAATTTAATAAAGTAGAGAAAATCTTTAAAAGAGATAAGGAAGTAACAAAAAGATGTTTGATGAAGGTGAAAGGATTATATTAATGAATCTTACTGTAATTTATCTCAGGGAGGAAGCTGTGTTTATTGAGAAAGCTCTTGTGATCAATTGGTTAGAGCTGAAATTTCTTTGAGCTTCTTCTAGTAATTGTGGATTTTACATTAATCTATTATTTCATTATTTACTTTAATTAAAAAATACTGTTGCCATGGCTGGTGTGGCTCAGTGGATTGGCGCCTGCCTGCAAACCCAAAGGTCGCTGGTTTGATTCCCTAGCCAGGGCACATAACCAGGTTGCAAACCAGGTCCGTAGCTGGAGGCAGGTGAAAGGCACCCATACACTGATGTTTCTCCCCCTTTCTTCCTCCCTCCCTGCCCTCCTCTCTAAAAATAATCAATACAATCTTTAAAAAATATATTGTACAAATAAAATATGATTATTATCAGCCTGGTCTCACTCAGTAAGAGCAGTACATTCAAAATAAGGAACTCAAGGAGGGTTTGATTTTAAAGGGACTATTTACAATGGTGCAGAAAGGGGACCCATCAAGGATGGTGCATTGACTTGAAGCTTAGTAGCCACCAGGATGTCACCAACCCCTATATCTAAAGCAACAAGGAGAGCGAATGGTTCTAGAACATGGAAGGAAAAGGCTGTGTATAGTGTAACCATGAATCGGGTACTGACTTTTGGATGGAGGATATATTGAGCTGGAGGTGACCTTGCAAAGACAGATTTAGAGGAATAAATACACTGGATTCACTCTAGCCTCCATGAACTCTCCTACTAGGGACTTCCATCCCTAGTAGGATCATGGGGATCTTGATGTAGGTCATCTTCTTGGGGCCAAGAGGTGGGTGGAGAAGGAAAAATGGAGGATTTTGGCATCATTCAACCCTTAGGCATTCACTCTTTTTTTTTTTTTTTCTTTTTGTGTTGGTGATAAGCTTGAATTTCTAACATAGGGGGACAATTTTATTATAATTTTTTATTATAATTATGTTTTTATTAATATGAGAGGCTAGCAGTCCGAGAAGGTGGCAGGTTAAAACCTTCACATCTACCTTGGGGGACAAATAAATTTATAACAGCTATTGTGTCTTGGTGGGATAATATCAACCCAGCCATACTCCTATTGAAACTCAGATTTTTCACCATTGATTTTCTCCATATAACATAATAGGGGGAGAAGAAGAAAAAAATAGTAATATAAAACATCACTGCTATGTTTCTGCCTTTGTAGATAGTCATTAAGCCCAAGTCACATTAAAATATTGAGATGCCTCAGCAGATTCCTTGAGTTCCAGAAAATCTTTCTATCCTAATATGTACCAGTGACTCCATTTCCCTAGACAGTGGCTATCAATCTCTCCTCTCAGAAAATTAGAATAAACATCCTTAATTTTACAGTCTACTTATAGGTGATTTGATGCTACTCCACATAACATATGGAAATATTTATAATTGTATACAGTCTCTTCTCCCATAGTATTTTATGCTTTCTGTTTTATGTATATTAGATCTACATATATTATAACACCCACAAATCAATGCCATAACTTCGCTGTAACCAGTCACACACATTTTAAAATACATGATAAGAAAAGCCTTTCATATTTACCTAGATAATTACTATTTCTGATGCTTTATTTTATTTCTGAAGATTGAGTTTACTTTTAGTATATTTTCCTTCAGTTTGAAGAACTTCCTTTAAATGTACAGCTTATAATAAGATTGCTGGACTATATAAATAAGAATTAGGCAGTCTTTATTTTAGATATTCAGAATTATTTTTTGATTATTCATTGCCTAAATTGAATCTTGTGTTAAAAGTAGAGGCAACAAAGTACTTAAAACCTTAAAAGAAGAAGCAGTGCAGTACAGTACAGGTGCCCACTATAGCATTTCCTGAATATACCTATACCATGGTCTACAAGAAATTTCGGTAGACAACAAGATTTGGGTTCAGATATTTTTGTTACTTAATGTCTATTCACTCTCAAGAGAATCATTTCAGCACTCTTGATCATGTATATTGTAACTTCTAAGATGATGCAAGTCAAATTCTCAAATACCTACAAAATTCAGGCAGGATACTCAGGGGAGTTAAGCATGTGGTGAGAGCCAGCACAGCTTGGTGAGGACTGTGGTACCATAGAGAATACATGTCCCGTCCATAGCCATTGGTGGCTATCAGGCTCTGGCCCATCATTGCTACATGGGAACACCGGCCTAGGACTGGCAAATCTTTCAATATCAATGTGCAATCCCCACCCATTAAAATGCAATACATAATTCAAAAGGTTTAAAAAGACTGTGTGTGCTAAACAACACATCTCTGTAAGCCAGATTTGTCCTATGGATGAGCAATCTGCAATGCTTGGGTGGGCTAGTTTGTAACCAATCTTCAAATACGGATGGTTTGTAATTCTATAGGACTAGATAAGAATGAAGAAGGTTAAGTCAGAGCCATGGAGGAATAACTTTGGTCTATTGTAGCTGCCTAACTAACATACTGTGGAATTTTAATGCAGAAAATAGAAGTCACGTTTTGTGTTTGAATAATTCTGAAGGAGTAAGAGTTACGGAGAAAGAGACAGGTCTTTGAGGACTCTGGCCTACACATGAGGAAGCTTTCAGGAGACTCGTGAGTAGAGCTATTATCAAATGTTAATGCACACATGTGGTAGGTAGTTGGGGATCAACAGGATAAAATTCCAGTGGGGTCGTAACTCTGGCCTAGATTTATGGGACTCAGCTCAATCACCAAGTGTATTACTAAAAGGATGGTAAAAGCCTATGTAAGGAGCTAGCTATTGGTCACATGACCCGATCCAGGGAAGAGATAAAAGCTTATATGGATCTTGTGGAAGCCTGCCAATACTTGTCTCTGTAATACATGATAAAACTCTGACAGGAAGCTACTCCCGGGAATTTGGTATTAAATTAGCTCTCCTTTCTGCTGTTTTCAGATATCTAGGAATGGCTTTCTACTGTGCTGCTAATGTAGAAGCCAAAAGATGAAAGTTCTATTTTAATTTCTCTCCCACACCTTATCTTTTCTCTCTCTCCTGAAACATAGTTCAGAGCCATGGATATGCCCCCATTCTCTATGCAACAACTTTTTTTCCTCCCAGATAATATTGCACACGCATTGATTTAAAAAAGCGCATCTTACTCTGTTTTACAAAGTAGGTATACAAGTGCATTTGCTTTGGTCAGAGATCATCTTTTTTGTCCTGAGAAATTAGAAGTCAAGTCCGTCTAACTTACAGTTGATTTTTATTTTACTTATTTAATTTTCATTTTATGTTTCAATAGCAATCACAATAATTACTTTTGCACCGAAGTGTCTTTATTTAGAAGAGCAGCGATCTCTGGAATAGAGAAGATGAAGCTTGGTATAACCTAGGCAATGGAAGAAGAGGGAGAGAGTAGCAGGGTTGCCAAGAGGGACAGAGAGGGGGGTAAGAAACAATATTTGCATAATGTGGATCTTCCTTGGAACTGCCCCAAATCTTCAATATAATTTACTAAATTCACATGGAAATCCTTTCCATTGAACACATTTTGGTATAATACATATAACCCCAAAGCTTACCTTCTTTACCATTTGTGAGTATCGTGTCCAGTGGCATGAAATACATTTACATTATTGTGCCACTATCACCATCATTTATCTCCAGAATTTTTTCCTCTTCTCATAATGCTTTATTTATTCATTTTTAATTTATTCAGAATGAATAGTAGTCATAGTAATCTGAATATTCATAGTACATTTGGAATAGATATTTCAATTTCCACATCTATAGAGAAGAATCCAAGTATAGCCAGATCTTGAGTGGCGGGGTGGGGGCTTTTATATGACATCTGGGCTACAAATCAAAAAGAGGCATTTTGGGGGAGGCTATAGAGCTGTACTGTGAACATCAATGGAGGCCGATCAGTGGATTTCGTAGGAACCCTGAGACAGGAGAGAAGTCAGGCAGTGTAGCAGATCCACAGTAGAAAGCACACTTTCTACCCTTTGCATCTTCTGTGTATCTATATCTGCTATATTCTGCTTAATTTATATGTGTCTTGCTGTATATCTGCTATTCTTCAGGACAAAATCATGTTTCTACTATAGCTCTTGTAGGCGACTGCAATTCCTGCCTGTTCAAGTGTCACCAAACTATTTATAGATTCTGAATCCCAATTCCATGTCCATAGGAGGGAATCTGATGGCCTGGTTCACATCCACTTAGCCTCACCTCTGATTTAGCCATGGCTGGAGTGGAGAGCTCTGGACAGGCTCAGACATGGATCCTGACTTTCTGTCCTGGAGGCTTCTCAATCAGTACACTATCTCATATCTCAGCTCCTTTGATGCTAGTGATGCCCCTGGGAGCGCCTTTGTTCATGTCCACTGACTTGTAAGGGTGAGGAAGTCAGTGCCCTTGGGAGTTGACATCCACTCAAACAGAGGAGTGAGAGCTGCCCCATAAATGCTCTTGCCTTTCATCCTTCCAATACGTGATTCTGGGAGGGGTTCTGTGTGCTTTTCTGGAAGTTCAAGTAGAGTCAAGCTCCTTGTGTCCACGTACCATTATGTTGGTTCATCCTTCTCTATCTAAATCTTTTTATCCCCTCACTCTGCTCACTGGGATCACTTGCTGGAAAATGTGTTTGATTCCCTTCTCATATCTAAGTGACCTGCTCACAGGTCTTGTCACAGGTTCTGCTTTTCAGGAGGCTGAGATAGGCTGGTGAGTGTCAGGTGTTTATTTACCCATTTGTTGTGGGTTGAATTGTGTCCCTCCAAGAGATATGTTGAAGTCCTCACCCTAAGTACCTGATATTGTGATCTAATTTGGAAATAGGGCTGTTGCAGATGTAACTAGTCTCCTTATCAGAAAAGAAGAAACACAAACACGAAGAGGGAGAACACCATGTGTTGATACTGGCAAAGAGTGAGGTGCTACAGTTGCAAGCCAAGGGACTTCCAGCAACAGGCCCTGGCTGGTGGCACAGTGGATCTGGCACTGGCCTGTAAACCCAAAGGTCATTGGTTCGATTCCCAGTCAGGGCACATAACCAGGTTGCAAACCAGGTCTCCAACCACGTTTGTAGCTGGAGGCAGGTAAAAGGCAAATCATACATTGATGTTTCTTTCCCTTTCTTCCTCCCTCTCTGCTCTTCTCTCTAAAAATAATGAATAAAATCTTTTAACCCCCCCCAAAACAAAACAAAACAAAAAAAAATAAAAAAGTAGAGTCAATTTTCTAATAATACTATACTAACAATAATGCTATGTTTTCCTGACTGTGGTTTTCCTTCTGGATATATGACTGGACTGTGTTTCTCAGTCTATTTAGTCAAGTTATATGACAAAATTCTGGTCATAAATCAATTTAACTTAATAAGTTGATGAATATATTTCTGATGTAAGAGCTGTAAGTCCATATTGATTGGTAAGAAGAAATATACAAAAAAGCAAGCTGTAATTTAATATGGACGTTTCTCAATCAGTACAATATCTCATATCTCAGTTCTCCTAAAGACATTTAACTCTCTTCTGGTATCTTAACCAACTTATTCTCTATGAACTATAAGATCAATCAAAGGCTCATAGACAAAGACATGTCTGTGGGGGCTCATTAGTATCACAAGGTCTGTGAATGAGGACTTTCATGTGCAGGAAGAAACTTAAATTGGATGTTTGTGGTTTCCTAGAGTCAAACTATTGTTATTTCTCCAAGATTCTTTGGATAAGGTATTATGTCTATTTATAACTTCTTCACCATAAAAATCATCAGCTGTAGATACAGTGGCAGAAACAATAATTATCTTCTTAATAATTGGGTTGGCTACTCTACTGGGTCCACAAATTATATAGAAACACATTGCCTTTGAGCAATATATAACCTCATATACTCTGCACTAAGGAAAACATTAGAGAAAACCAATAATCAATGTGAGTAGAACAAATTAATTTGTTTACAATAGTAAAAGAGAAAGTTTGATTAGGATAGTGGTGTTGGAAATGGAAAGAATTAGTGGCTGTGAGAAATGTTTAGGATATAAATGACAGTCAATGATGATTTGAGTGAGTTTAAGATAGGTTTTGAAGATGACTATTAGGATTGAGATTCTTTTAGAAGGACAGATGGTCGTGCCCTCTGCTGTGATGTGGAGCAGTAGAATGGAATTGCATGTGGTTCTGGACTTGTTGAATCCAAGGTATATATTGGTAGACATCCAAGTAAGGCAGCCTGCAACTCAGTGGAGTGATCTGAATTAGAGATGGAAATGTAGGGCATTTGCTTATGGGTAGTTATTGAAACCACAAATGTGGATGAATTTCCTAAAGGTAAGAGTGTAGAGTGAAAAGACAAGGTGCCCAAGGGATGATATTGGGGAGTCTATAGAGCTTAATGGTTGAGATAGAAAAAATAATTCTGTAATCAGTTCCTAGATTTGAGTCAGTTTGTAGACACAAGCCCCTTGCATAAGTGAGAGGAGGCGGGGCCCCTTTGAGATAAAACTTGGCTATATGACCAAAAATTTTATAGATGTTTCTCCAAGTCTTCCTGAGAGAGTCCAGTGACCACTTTCTGGGATAATTTTGCACTGAAGAAGATTGATTTTTTACAGGTTTCCAAACATTGACTTTGACACTAATTTGTGGGGATGCTAAATGCTATTAGGGATCACCAGAGTTGGCGCTTAAGAAAATCAAGTGATCCGTGAAGTCTGGCTTGTGTTAACTGAGCAGGTCAGTGATTTTAGTTCCCAAGGGAGGAATGCCTTCATCAGAAGACACAGCAGTGATTCAGCTGAATTTGGAGGGTCTGTCTCTTGACCACTTTGGACTCTTCAGGCCAGTAAATCAATAATGGGGGTAAAAAACAATATTTCTGGAATACAGGAGATCCTCTCAGGTGCCACTTATTACTCCCATATTCTCTAATTAAAGTTAGTGGGAGCCCTGGCTGGTAGCACAGTGGATAAGGTGTCGGCCTGTGAACCCAAAGGTTGCTGGTTTGATTCCCCAGCCAGGGCGCATAACCAGGTTGCAAGCCAGGTCTCCAGCCAGGTCCGTAGCTGGAGGCATGTGAAAGGCAACCAGACATTAATGTTTCTTTCCCTCTCTGCCTCTCTCCCTACCCCTCTTTCTAAAAATAATAAATAAAATATTAACAATAATAATAATAATAAATAAAGTTAGTGGAAAACTACAACCTAATACAGACAGGATTGCAACAATGTAGATTCCTTAGGAATGAAGGTTTGAGTCACCCTTCCAGACAAAGCCATGACCAGCTGAAGAGCTGGCTGAAGGCAAAGGGTCAATAAAATAGATGGTAGAAAAAGACAGTTGAAAATACTTTGACTACATGAATAGTTTGAGAAACAAAGATTATCATAAGGTGTTTTGTTTTTATTTTGATATGCAAATATTACATGTATATAAAAAGAATTTTTTTTCTTCTCCAAATATCAGAAAAAATATTGGTGCTCAAAAATGGTATGTAAATAGGACAAGGTGTAGAGTTTTTTTTTTGAAGTGTAGCTACTTGAGGTGTCTTTTGTTATATAAGTGGACAGTGAATTACTCATTTTTTCAATTAGAAAATGATTAACTTAATGAGAAGGGTGCAAAAATAAAGACTTTTGTGTTTTTTGTATAGCTTATGAGAACAGAATTTGATGGGTCAGAATAGACTTCTTGGAACAAATTGAGGTGTTGGAGACTTGGCTACTCTCCTGTTTCCAGTACAAAGTTTACTTTTACCACTAGAAGGTAAAGAGAACAAAAGGGCAAATGTGTCCATTATTCAGTGAAGGGAAAGAAGAAAACATTATTATGGGACACATACATAGCTCTTTACTACATAGAGCTGCTATATGATCATAGTAGCACAGTTTTTTATAAAGAAGTAAAAACAGAGTAATTTTCTTTCTGGAGACATTGTGTCAAACAAGACAGTTTTGATCAAATGATCTACTTGTTGTTTTCTTTTCATTTGAAAGAACCTATCATAAAATAGGAAAGAAATGAAAACACTAACTTGAACATATGTTTACCCTGATGTTCATTGCAGCATTATTTATAATAGTCAAGATATGAAAATAATCTAAGTGTCCATTGATGGATAAATGGATAAAGAAAATGTGATGTGCACGCACACACATATACACACATATTGCTTGGCCATAAAAAAGAAAGAAATTTTGCCATTTATGACAATGTGGACAGACCTGGAGAGTATTATACAAAGTGAAATAAGCCAGACTGAAAAAGGCAAGTACTGTATAATTTCATATATGTAGAATCTAAAAATTAAAAACAAAAAAATGAAAAACAAAATGTAGATATGCAGAACAGATTAGTGGTTGCCAGAGGTGGGACAGTGGAGGTGGGGTGAAAGTGATTAAAAGGTGTATGTTTCCTAATACAAAATAAATAAATCCTGGGATATGATGTATAACATGGTTTAGTAACTATAGTTCATACGATTGTGTTGTATACTTAAATGTTCTAAGAGAATAAATCTCAAAAGCCCTCATCCCAAGAAAAAAACTGTAACTGTATGTGGTGGAGGATGTTAACAAGGCTTACTGTTGGGATCCATTTCATAATATATATCAATATTGAATCATTGTGTCATATACCTGAAACAAATATAATTTTAAGTATTGCATCTCAGTAAATTAGATTATGGTTAAAAACCAAAACCAGCCTTGGTTGGTGGCTCAGTGGATAAGGCTCCAGCCTGTGAACCCGAAGGTTGCTGGTTCGACTCCCAGCCAGGACACATAACCAGGTTGCAAGCCTGGTCTCCAGCCAGGTCTGTAGCTGGAGGCAGGTGAAAGGCAACCATACATTGATGTTTCTCCCCTCTTCTTCCTCCCTCCCTGCCAGTCTCTCTAAAAAATAATGAATAAAATCTTTCAAAACAAAACAAAAAACCAAAACCAAACCAACTTTCCACATGATCCTAGAAAAGACTACGCAAGTTTGTCCTAACCTAGTGGCTCTCATCTGAAGGTCATTTTGCCAGCCAGGGCCATTTGTCAACACCTGGAGATAGTGTCAATTGTCCCAATGGGAGTGATGGAGCGAGGAAGGGCTGCTCCTGGCATCTGTGGGGTAGAGGGCAGGCATGCTGCTGCCCATCTTCCAATGCACAAGCCAGTGCCCCGAAGCACTGACTTTTCTTGGCTAAAATTTCCATAGTGCCAAGGTTGAAAAACTCATAGTCATGGATTTAAACAAAAGATGTGTAGTTACTGACCTTATAATGTATTACACAGCAGTTCTTCAATAATTTTTTGGGTCAGTTATACATTTTATTTTATTTTATTTATATTTTTTAAAGATTTTATTTAATTATTTTTAGAAAGAGGGGAAGGGAGAGAGGCAGAGAGGGAGAGAGACATCAATGTATGGTTGCCTTTCACCTGCCTCCAGCCACAGACCTGACTGGAGACCTGGTTTGCAACCTGGTTATGTGCCCTGGCTGGGGAAGGGAACCTGCGACCTTTGGGTTCACAGGCTGGCGCCGTAGCCACTGTGCTACCAGCCAGGGCTGTTATACATTTTAAATATAAGTGTAATATTTATTACCATTTAGCTTTTCACCTTTAGGGTGAGAATTTAAAAATCTTCATTTAAACATTATATACTTTCTTCCTAGTTTTTAGTCACATGGCAAAAAGTTGTGGTGTCTAGATAATAAACAAGTGTCATTACCTATGGCTCCTTAAATATTGTATTCTAATTCCTGGGCATGTTAATGTAAACAGATGTGTACTTTAGCAGGGCTAACTTTGTCTTTTGGAATCACTGTTTTCTGCTTATTTTTGAATGCTTTACCTATCTCAATTGTAAGATTGAATAGGAGATAAAATTGAAAGCTCTTGATACTGTCTAAATAGTGGAATGGGTGATCCCATTTCAGTAGTATCAAGTAAAGGAGGTGAACCATTAATGACAGAACACATATATCCGACTTGAAACTAAACCTTTGACTCATCCCAAGAGCTGACCTGACAAGCTTTTGCTGGTCAAATGCATGGCAATCATTTAACAACAACAACAAAAATCTGATACTTTATACTTGACCATAATGGCAAGTAAAATGGAATTGCCTTTAATTTGAAAGCTTCAGGGTGATTGTACAGACATAGGACTATTTTTGGAAATAAATTATGATTTCTACTTTTAGAAATCCATGACCACATTTATCTTTTTATTTGTAGGGAGTTTGGGGGAGAAGCACCTCAAAATAAAGGGGGAATAAAAAGCTTGAACAGAGTCTTTCTACTTAGGTGAAATGTCATTTCAGGAAAACAATGGAATTTAAAATTTGCTTTCAGAGCAGTTGTAGTTATAATTGTTTCCACTAAGGTGTGCTAGATCCCCAAATATTACTCTTGCTGTCCCAGTGTTCCCCACGCGCTGCCCTGAATTCAGCCTCGGTCACTGCCTTCTGCCGGAGTCTCTGCAGCGCGCAGGAGGGCTGTGAGCTGGAATAGCAATGCCCTGCACACAAATTCAGTGGAAACACAAAAGAGAAGAGACCCTTCCAAAATGTTAAATGAGAAGGGCAGATAGTAGCATTTGAATTGGTGATTTTTGCAAACAGGCTTGTTTGTGTATTGGCTTGGATTTGTAGAATAATTTGGTTTGTCTGAGAAATTCTAGGAAGTTAACCTGATAAAAGGGAGTTTTTCAGGCATTTTTTTTCCCTCCTAAAACTCTTTAATGTCCTATTAATATTTATGATGAGTGTCACCAACGTAAGTTATCTTTGCTTTAATAGCACATCAATCTATCATTATTCACGATGATTTAAATCCCTATTGCTTTCTGAGATTATCTAGTGAAATATGAAAAGCCAGAAACACAAAAGAGCAGTTTTGAATAAGTGTTTCAGGCAGGAAGTGGCACAGATTGGAAAACATAACAAAAAGTTTTGCGGGTGGAAAGAAAAATGAATTCTTTTTATTTGCAGTACTGAATTTAACTTTGTCCAAGTCTTCAAGTTACAAATCAGAAATTTAGCTATCTTGTTCAAAGCCTTCTGCATAGCTGGTAACTTAATAGTAGTCTCTAAAAGGTCTGTTAGGGGACCATGCCAACTTTCCCCATAAACCAAGCTGGTTCTACATATAGGGTTCTACACATACACCTTCCTTAGTCTGGAATCACTTTTATAAGTGCAAAAAAATTCCTCTTGGTTATATAACTCTATTTGGAATATTACTTAGGGTGTCTTTTTTTTCCTTCTTTATCTTGCAGTGGTTTCAGTTAAAAAGACAATTGCACTTTACCTCCACACCAATTTTATTGTTATCCTTGGCAACTTGTCTCCTGATATAATTTGGTTCTATAATTTTAATTATATTGACTGTTGTGATCAATGACTATTTTAATAATAATTTAAAACTGTTAGCTCTAAACTTGAATTAATCTTAAAGAAAATCTCAACTAATATAGCAATGAACCTTAAATCATTGGCATGATATATTTATGTAGGCAAAAAGTACTTCATGTTTGGTTAAAGAGCCAGGAATCAAATGTTAAGTAACTGTTTTAGAGGTTGTTTAAAAATGAAAATTTTTGTGGACTGAACTGAAAAAGCTTTCCACCAAAATAATATTTCTTCGTACATAAAAGTTATAGGCCCATAGTTTATATCATTATAAAATATTGCCTTCTATGCCCAGACTGAATTATATAATATTTAAAAATATTTTTGGCTATTGTAAGATTCCTTCTAATTTGATGAATTTTCAACATAATGGTAGAGTGCATGCTCAAGTAAGTGAATTTTCATGTATATACATGAGTTTCTGAAAAATTGCATTTGTGTATCAGGAAAAATGACATGTTTTGTCATTCTGCTGCCTCCTCATCTGGTTATTAAGTTAATGAGTTGGAGAAATGTAAAATGACATCTGTACTTTTGCTGAGATATGTTGTTTAAGTAATATATAATAATATAATCAGGAAACAATTCAGAACTACAAAGTTTTTACAATGTTAACCTAGAAAACACTTTTATTTGTGAGACCTTTTGAGTTGATTTATTGAAACAATTGTCTTCATAATTATTGCCTGCTGGATAATGGTGATTAATTGCTATTACCTAAATCTTTAAATAAGGGAGTATGATTCATTAAACTCATTCTGAATATATCCAGAGGTGGGTGGGGGGTAGTACGTTTCTCAACATAAAAGCTTAGAGAAATTATTCTTTAACATAACACATTGATTTATTCAATATTAGTCAATCCCAACTCTATGCCTGATGTTAACTTCAACTCATTTAAAAACACTTTCTAAAAACAAAGAGGAATGAATGTTGAATACCACAGAGCTAAAAGCTAATGGGGGAAATTTAGGACATGCAAAAAAGGTATCTAAGCATGCTAATTACTTGTGAAAAGGCTACAAAGAGCAAAATGAGTATCTTCAGCATTTAGAAGACCAGCAATCTCGACTAAATGGGAAGCATTGTACAACCTGAGGGTGGATTGACTCAAAATTTAGGAAGGCATGCCAATGGTGCTTGACTTTCATTGAGATGCAGGAGTTTGTCTGTTTTAGTTTAGAATGGGGCATTAATTCTGTGTGTTCTAAGGGAGGCTTGTTTGAAATTCAAGTGTGGAAACTCCATTATGAACATTTAGAGCAATTAATGCTCAATATTTAATATGAAGAAAAAATAAAGAAATACCCCATTTTCTATTTGGCAAGAAATGCATATAGAGAGTTCCTTCAAAATGCTTTCCCAGAAATATTTAAAATAAATACAGCAGCCTTGGCTGGCGTGGCTCAGTGGATTGGCGCCAGCCTGCAAACCCAAAGGTCGCTGGTTCAATTCCCAGTCAGGGCACATAACCAGGTCGCAAGCCAGGTCTCCAGCCAGGTCCATAGCTGGAGGCAGGTGAAAAGCAACCATGCATTGATGTTTTGCTCTCTTTCTTCCTCCCTCCCTGCCCTTCTCTCTAAAAATAATGAATAAAAAAAAAATACAACTAATGTGAATTCTGTATATAATGCTTTTTGAGAAATGCATATTCAGTTATTTTTACTGGTTTTTTCATCAGTAAACAAGACAACG
Source organism: Noctilio leporinus (assembly GCA_004026585.1). Taxonomy (NCBI): domain Eukaryota; kingdom Metazoa; phylum Chordata; class Mammalia; order Chiroptera; family Noctilionidae; genus Noctilio; species Noctilio leporinus. The sequence continues at coordinate 52,723 of PVIW01006563.1, forward strand.
TGCATGTCTTCTAAGAATTAGAAAACACTGCTCATCACTCTCAAGAGAAATTTGGCTTGGCTCAAGGTCAAGGTTGTACTGAGAGACCAACGCTACGTAAAGCCATTTTAAGCTTTGCTACAAAGCTATTTTATTACAGGAATAAGTGATTCCAAACAACATTTGGAGCAGGAATGGAGAAGTTTGGTGAAATGGAGGAAGTGGAGCTAAGGGGAGGAAGAGGCTGAGTGGAAGGAGCTGGAGGTCTTCATGGCAGGTGTCCTGGAAGCCTGAAGCCAGGAGGGACTTGAAAGAAGACAGGTGAAAAGAACATGAATGAATCTTACTTCAGTTTTTTAAAGGATCATTGTGAATTAATTTTTCTTCTAGTAGAAGGACTCGATTACACTTATGAAAGCTTAAGTATGAAAGGAGAAAAGCTGAAAAGGGAAAACTTCGAAACTGCTTATGGGCTGGTGGGATTGGGTGGTGGTGATGGTAGGGACCAAGTCCTGGAAGACGATGCAGTGCTGGTATTATGCACACATCTCTCTTTTTTCCCAAGAAAGTGATACAGTTTATGAAGATTCAGGAGCAGAGAAAATATAAATTATAATAGGAGGTCAGGAATGAGAAAACAGGGTTAGAATCTGAATTACTCAAAGCAAATTATTTCATCATTCACAAAGAGAAATTTTATCAGTTTCTCAGGAGAAGCAAATAATTTCCTTTCACTGTGTTGTAAAAGAATTTTATTAACAGTTTATTGCTTTGCATTAAGGATTCTTGTCCTTAATTTTTAAACTGTAAACACCCAAGGAGAATATATGCTTATTAAATCACTAATAACTGAAAATTATAAATAATTTTATTGTAGCCTGTGGTGGGAGGATGGGCTTAATTTTGCCAAGGGTGAGTTAGAGTATCAGTAAAAGAATGGTTTATAATTTAGATTTCCCTTCCCCAGGTTTTATTAGTTCCAATTCTTTGAGTTCAGGGTTACCAACATTGGAAGAGAAATGAAACACATCATTACTTGTATAGAAATTACTAATGAAGCTATTAAATGATAACTTAATGACAATTTTAGACTTCAGGCACACAGGAACACTTTTATGATTCTCACTTTATCCATATGATCCAAGTTGTCAATAGATTCATACTTTTTTAAAATTTTATTTATTTATTTTAAAAGATTTTATTTATTATTCTTAGAGAGTAGGTAAGGTAGAGAGGCAGAGAGGGAGAGACATCAATGTATGGTTGCCTTTCACCTGCCTCCAGCTACGGACCTGGCTGGAGACCTGGCTTGCAACCTGGTAATGTGCCCTGGCTGGGGAATTGAACCAGCAACCTTTGGGTTTGCAGGCCCATGCCTCATCCATTGTGCCACCAGGCAGGGCTTAGATCCTTACTTTTTTTTTTTTTTTAAAGATTTTATTAATTATTTTTAGAGAGAGGAGAAGGGGGATAGGCACAGAGGGAGAGAGACATCCATGTGTGGTGGCCTTTTACCTGCCTCCAGCTACAGAACTGGCTGGAGACCTGGCTTGCAACCTCATTATGTGCCCTGGCTGGGAATCGAACCAGTGACTTCTGGGTTCACAGGCCGGCGCCTTATCCACTGTGCCACCAGCCAAGGCAGATCCTTACTTTTTAACAAGCAAAGATTGTGGATAATTTTTGAGAACATGCTTTCTACTTATATCATGTTCACTATTAGCTGATTCAGTGAAACTATTTAAAAAATACAGTTTATTTACTTTTAGCCCTGGCTGGTGGCACAGTGGATAAGATAAACCCAAAGGCTGCTGGTTCGATTCCCAGCCAGAGTATATTACCAGGTTGCAAGCCAAGCCTCCATCCAGCTCAGTAGCTGGAAGCAGATGAAAGTCAATCATACATTGATGTCTGTCTCTTTCTCTGCCTCTCTCCCTTCCCCTCTTTCTAAAAATAATAAATAAAATATTTATATATATATATTAAAAAATATATTTTATTTACTTTTAGAGAGAGGGGAACAGAGAAAGTGAGGGAGACAAATATCAATGTGTGAGAGATACATCAATTGGTTGCCTCTTGCACACCAACTGGGGACCTGGCCAGCAACCCAAGCATGTGCCCTGACTGGGAGTCGAACCAGGTGGCCTTTTGGTTCATAGGCCAATGTTCAATCCACTAAACCATAGCAGACAGGGCTCAGGGAAACTGTTTTTTAAGAGCACAGGTATTTACAGTGAAGATTCCAATATATGCTTTGGCTGACTCAGGGCAAGGGGCATAACTGTTGTTTATTTAAGGTATGGATTATAATATACTTTCAGTGAATAATCTTCAGTTTTGATCATGAGAAGTCAGTATTTGATATTGATGGGTCACATCACTGTTTTTTTTACCTTCTTCTTTCCTCATGTTTTATTGCTTCATATTCTTGAGAATGCTGCTTATTTACTTTATTAATATTTTAATAATTAAAGCCAAAGAAAGCATTTTATCTCAGAATACATTTCTTCATGTGTATTGGTTTTAATTTTTAATTAATTAATATGCAAATAAAAATAAGTTGCATTTAAAAAGCCAAATAAACTTTACAACTAACTCAATAGCAAATTAAATGGTGATATTGAGAAATAATGAACTCCAACAACATCAAACCCACTAGTCAAAATATAATCCTTATTTATATTTGGTTGTAAGCATTACTTTTTTAAATTGATTTTTAACATATGGCCATGTGACATATATAGAAGAAAGGAAATGACAGCTTTAATGGGTTATGCATTTCATATAGTTCTTTTTCTCTTTCCTGAAGTGAGTTTGAAATAGTTGAATAAATATAATTAAATGTAATCTCACAGGACAAAATTCCCAGTTCTTCTCTAAGGTGGGCAAATATTCCAAAAGGAAATGAAGTGTATCAGTATGTTTCTTCCATCTGATCTTTCTGAGGGGTTGTGTCATGTCCCTGAGAAGCCTTGAAGATGGTCATCAGTTTGTCTCTGGTTTGTCTCCTGCTCAGAAATCCCTTGTTGCCACCATCCTCCAGTTAAAGAAGAGAAGATGGGGTTTCCTACTTCAAGTGGTCAATGGGGAAATACCTGCTGTGTGACAAATCTTCTCTCTTTCATTATTGAACACAGTATCACTGTATTTTGTTTTCTTGCGTTTCCTGTCCTTACAGCCTGGAATATGAGATTTTTAAAATCCAGGATGTAGCAGTAAGAAGGAGTGTCCAATAGTGTACTAGGCAAAGCATTGATTTCATTTGTATAATTTTTCTAGTTCTCCTGGGAACTCCCACACCACTGAGTCTCTCAAACAGGATAGGAAATACTGCATGTGCACAAAATATTCCTGCCTCTCGAGCCTTTATCCAAAATAAGGGCAAAAAAGAAGGAAAGGGGAGAGGTAACACTCAGTATGTGGAATGGAAAGAGCTAGAAGCCTGTTACAGGAGAAGTGATATCATGGGACACTAATGTGAAAGTTCACCTCAGCTAATGAAGGAACTAAAATTTAATCTTATTTGCAACGAGAGGCTGGTTCCTCTCAGATCTATGTGTAAGTAGCTACAACCCATATATACTTAGCACAGATAGCAGTTACAATATTAGCCATCTGTTCCCTTTATTCCTTTTAAAGGCAGAAAAATTTCCACTGATATTTGGTTCTCAATTATGTAATATATGACTATAATAGGGTTTTTGTCTTCTCAAAAAGTCCTGAGTATAAATATTTCCTGCTTCTAATACTTAATATGAAGTTAAATGTAACAATTTTGCAGCTACTTTAAATGAATTCCTACATTTTGGTAGCAGCTGCTTATTTTGCTAATGGGCTGAAAAGCCTAAACTTATATTCTGACACAAAAACATATATGTCAAGTTTTAACATTCTATGTTTAATCAACTTATTAATGATTATAACATTCAAAGCCAGTATAAAATATACATTATTTGTTTTTATTTTCTTTTTTGGTAGGTTAGTTGTTTTAGGCTCCTGTTTATTTTTTGTAACAACTTGTGTATTTTAAAATTTTATTTTCATTTGTTTCTTTTCTTCCTGAGTGGTAAATTTCTCTTTTAAGTTTTCTGAGCATTATTTCTGGAGAAAATGTACTCCTTGAACTCTCCCTATGCTGATATGAATTATAATGTTTATTTTCAATACGTTTTCTACTGGAAAAGAGAAAGTCACAAATGTACAAGAAACAAAAGACTGCCTTTTTTCCCAGACTATAAAGGATTTCTGTCAGATAGTAAAAATCTAAAGTTGGAATTTATTGGACAAGGGTTGGAGGCACTCTGGTTTTGTTGGGATTTTCACAATTTTTCAATTTAAAAATTACCACAGATTTTATGTGGCATTTATAAAGGAAAATATCATCCTGACTGTATGAAGTCATGAATACTATTTTATGGAGTGTTTTAGGGGTAATCGTGGTTTGGATTTTGAATTAACGTAGAAAAACTAAGGAAACCAACATAAAACAGTCTTATGTTTATGCAGACTTATTTAGTCAAAATATGGCATTTATCTGAGGTAATATTTACACAGTATAAGAAGTCAGAAGAAAACGTCTTTTCTGTAAAATGAAAATGAGAGCGTAATATTTTCTGACATTCTCTAGAGTGCTAAGCAGCATTGAGGAGTGGATTAATAAGGAGGAAAAGTAAAAGTAAATAGCACTTACACATAGTTTAATAGCTCCATATAAACAATGTATTTATGGACATGAGTAAGGTATTCTTGAACTCTTTAATGTGTCATTCTGGTCAAAATGCCTTTTTTTAGGAACTTAGATGTTATATAAGGCCACTAAATAAATGATAGTATTTATTAGCTGTGTGACAAGTGGAAAAAAATGACCAGCAGATGTTTGTTATTAATGAATGTAGGATTCTGCACTTTGAGAAACAGTTGAACTACGTGAAAGAAATATAAAAGTCCAAAGACTTAAATGCAATAAAAGCATTTGCTGTGTGCACCAGTAAAGTTACGTGTTGTACTGTTGAAAAAATTTAAAGTTCAGAGGCCGTTTAAAAAGTCAGGTGAAATTATATTTGCTAGGGTATACATGCATGTTCTAAATTAGTTTTTGTAAGGAAGACAGTGAAAATAATGGTACAAGTTTCAGACATGTAACATAGCCTTTTTGTTGTTATGTCCAAAAAGATCTGCATCTTCCTACTAAAACTAATTTTTATTGTGCAACATTTTTATTTTAGGCAAATTCTTCAAAACATCTACTAAACCCTATCTTTGCAGATAGCAAAAAGCCATTAAACATAGGGTCATTATTGAAGGACACCTACAAGGCAATGTGTACCTAAAAGTAATAAAATTATATGTCTAAATCTATGAAGATTTTTGCTTTACAAAAAGCAAAGGTTGAAGCTAGAGGTTAAGACAATAATCTTAAGTGCTCAAGATTGATTTAGCTTTGATAGAAATGTCATATTGTCTATTTAGTTTAGATATTTAGAAATTCATAAAGTAGACACAATAACATTGTCCTTAAGTTCTTTCAAAGGGTCTTATTTAGGGAAGAAAAAAATCAGATATTAAGGGGATAATCAATTAAAATTTAGCAATGCAGTCTAATTTGAACTTGTTTAAATTCATGGATATTATACAGGCTTTAAAAACATTTTTATTATTTTTATGTGCAGAGCCAGGCAAACCAAATAAACCAAATGTTACCTCTTAAAAGTCCCTTTAATTACTACAATAGCTAGGAATCATTTCTAATTAGTTGAATGTACAAACTAGTGCTTATACAGCAATTACTTGTGTGAAAGTAGAGACTTGTAAATTTTTAAAATAATGTTTTTCTTTAAGAAGAAAATTGCTTTTCTTTGGAATTAATTTACAAGGCTTCCTTGTCTATAAATAGTAATTTCACCCAACTTCTGACCAAATTAAAATAAATTCTATATAAATCAGTTTTGAATTAATGAACTACATACAGAGCCAGTGTATTTTCAAGTAAGAGTAACTTGTGTTGCTTGTCTGATATTCCATTTTTTAGAACATTTTTACTTTTTCATACTTCTACTATATTTCTGTGATGCCTAGATTGGGCCATCTTATGCAACGTGAAGTCCTTATACAAAAATTCCCTATTGGCACCTAAGATAAATTGGAGATAATTTGTTTTATTTCATTTATTTCATTAAAAAAAGATTTTATTCATTATTTTTAGAGATGGGGAGGGAGAGAGGCAGAGAGGGAGAGAGACATCAATGCATGGTTGCCTTTCACCTGCCTCCAGCAAATGACCTGGCTGGAGACCTGGCTTGCAACCTGGTTATGTGCCCTGGCTGGGAATCGAACCTGCGACCTTTGGGTTCACAGGGAGGTGTGCAATCCACTGAGCCACACCAGCCAGGGCAGAGATAACTTGTTTTAAAAGGGCTTCTTCAACTGTATGAAAACATTCACATCAGAATTACTTTGAATAATAAGATGCTCTTGATGTTATTTTAACACATACATTTTATCTCATGCATTTTAAAGATTAGAGTTTGATTCCAAGATCATCTAAAAGAGTGCTTTTCAAACTTTAATGCATATACATATCACCTAGGGATGTAGTTAAAATGCAGGAAAATTTCAGTATTTTGGGATGGGGCTTGCGATCTGCATTTCTAACATGCTTGCAGATGCTGTTGGCCCAAGGACCATACTTTGAGTTGCAGGGACCTAAAACATCTTTCCAAGTGCAGTGATTCTTGGGATGATCTGATCGTTATAACGTTCTTTATTGTATTAGGTTACATACTGCATAACGGTAATAGCAGGTTTTTCTATATTAATATTTTCTGAAAGCCTCTGCAGGTAGCTAACTATATTAAAACTAAACTTGTTTTCATAGACTCAGCCTACTTCTGTCTTTTAAAACAAATCTGTTCTCATTTGTGAACTTGGTTAAGACATTTTAAATTTCTGAGTTTCAGTTTACTCGCCTATGAAATGAAGGTGTGGATAGAATAAAAGCTTGAGCCTTAAGTGGACATAAATGAAGATATTTATTTGTTGCATGAATAAGAGAATTTCTTCCAGCTTTATATTTTGTGATTTTATAAAGCAAAGGTGGAGTGCTTTCCTGAAAAATAAAATAAAAAAGAGATGTAGGTCTAGATATTATTAATAAAAGCAATTAATCATATTTGGGTTTAGGAAACACTGGGTTGATCGCGTGGACAGGTGGTGAAGAGGAGCAACTTGGGTAGGAATGTTTCACAACTCTGTTTTCAAGTGGCGAAACTCTCGGCGACTCAGTCCCCAAAATGTGGTCACTCCTACGTTTGGCTAAACTGACTTATTTCAGGGAAAATAGACATTCCCTTGCATGGGCTAGTTGAGGGGCTGGTTATTTAAACTCAAAAGATGGTCTCCAAGCCTTTTATTTCAATGAATCTCTCCTGATTAATTTGCAAAACACAAAGAAAATAGTTACACCCATTAGACACCACAATTCTCTTCCCCTCACCGTGTGTTTCTTCTTATATTTCGCTTTCTTAATTTTTTCAGAGTCTAGGTATTTTTATGCTTTGCCTAAGATTTGTTACATGGACTATTGTTACACACCATGATGACTAAACCAAAAAGTGCTAAACATGATTAAAAAATGACACAAGCTATTTGCAATAATAATATCCAGGATGTATGCTTGTGTCACCATAACTGAAAAGAAGTTGCTCTTTTCCTTTCTATACCAACTCTGTGTTTCTGACACTCAACTTACATTCTCAAGAAGTTTCTGAGCTCATCAACTGAAATGCTTCTGAGGACAACTTTTCTAGCTGACTTTTTGCATGCGTGTGTGTGGACACGTTTTCAGGGTGGACAGTCGGGGAGGCAGAAGTGTTAGGGAAGGCAGAGTAAACAGTAATGGAAAACAGCACTGCGGGCTTGCTCCAGTCTCCATTTTCTAACTGGCCAGCGCTGAGCTGAGTCATGGATTATAAACAGGCCACCTTTAGTAGGTTTAACCTGGCAAGTAGAGAAGAGCATATGGAAAGCTTATTTTGTATGCATGTGTGTTTTAACAAGAATTTGGATTTAGGAGAAATCATTTTTAAAGAAAAAGCTTGCTTAAAGTAAACATTCAGCTAGTAGGATGCTAGTAATTAAAAACAAAATTCAAATACTTCTCTCCATTGTTAAATGGGCATCTATTGAGTCCTCTCCTTCCCACCGCCACCCCCAAGAGACTTCCTATGTTCTGACTGCCTTGGCTTCTGTCCCAGGTGCCAGTTATGGGACTAATATTTTCACATGTCACCACTGAGTGTTCTCAGTTTAAATAGCATCTATCTTCATATTCTAGAAAAAAGGAAGCAGAATCTGAGAAGGGAAATGATAATCAAGTCATATAGTCAAAGGAGAAGTTTTAATGCATATATAAAGGCAAACGTAAGTCAGTCGGTGTGGGCATGTGAGTAAGATTTCTCTTAGACCGCTACTGTCAATGAAAGTGGACCACTAGAACAAACGGGCACCAGGAATTTCCTTGCCAATCTTGAATGAAAAGCTTTCTGGAATGCAAAATGAAAAGACCAAGAGAGGCCACTCCCACACTTTCAAAATCTTTGATGCCCTCTTTTTCCTTTAACTGCTGACACTATTGCAGATGTCCCCACTACCTCTCCACCGTCCACCCCTTGCCCACCTCCACCCAGCTCTTTATTTTTTCTGATGCCTTCTTAAGAAAGGTGATCCTGGGACTGAAATAATAATATCGTGGCATGTTTTAAAAAATTCACAGAATAATCTTAATCAAATTCATCTACCTATAATGTCAGTTTTAGGATAAGTTAAATTAGAGGTTGCTTACATGTTATTTTAAGGGGTGTTACTACATCAATGTCTTGTCAACCAAGTGCTGTGATCTTTAGAAATTCATTCCTTTGAGTTCTTATTGAGTTTTCCAGTTGATTTAAATGTTCAGTGCAAATGTTGCCCAGAACATTAGCAGGATGGCCCACAGCTCTGGCATTCAGCTTTTTCTCTAACTATTATGGGGTGTTGAGTGACTACAGCTGAAGAACAGGGTAACATTCTAGAGGACACTGAATTGGGAGAAGGAGCCTTCCTGCTTTGAGAGCAGTGACAACTATTTGGAAATGATGATTACAAGAGGGTATGCAGTTCCTCTCTGGGACACCTGCAAATGCTTGCCTGGTAAAGGAAAAACTCAGACAAGTTCAGAGACATCATTTCTACAGATACATCCCTGTCTCAAACTTGAGAAGAGAATTAAAGTATAATTATTAGCTTGACAATTAATTAATGCTGGTAGCTCTTATTAAGAGTAACATGCTTTATATTCCCAAGATTAACAATACTGCACAATTTTGGAAATGATTTACTTCCAAAAATCTCTGTGGCATTTGACAGAGTTGATCACACTAGATTATAATGAGATTTTTTTCTCTTCTGATTTCTTGGATGTTATCTTGGCTCTTTGGATGCCTGTGAATACTAATTTTGCGCTTATCCCTTTGCTGCCTCCTTTTGCTGTGTCTCTTTCTTCTTCTCACAATGCCATACTTTTCTCATACAATCCCTTTTCCATGCAGTTTGTTTTTTACCCAATTCTCACCATTCAAGATGTAACAGCTTCTTTCTTGCTTCACGCAGATGACAGTTTTGCGGTTCTGCTCCCTGACTTTCTACAGAGTTCAGATTACCCATTTCCCACTCTTGATAGACATCATGAGTGCACGATCTACAGTTCTCTTCAACTAAACGTTCCTCATACCATATTTAGCACCTTTCTCCACAAAACAACTCATTATTCCCAAATTTCTGATTTCTGCCAAACAGAATGATTTTCTCCCTTTGACTTAGCTTGAAATGTATGGATGAAATGTTTTGTTGGAGTCTTTCATTGCTGCTTAATCAGCTACTTCCTTCCTTTTTCTTTCTGCCTTTCGGTGCTTGAGCACAGTTTACTCCTTCTTCACCACTTGAGTTCAAGTGCTATTGTAAGATCTGCTCGTGCATTTGATTTAGCCTCACCAGGGAATTTAGAATTTATATAGCAAGAACTGTGACTTCTTACTTTTTAGGCCTGGGGTACATAACAGGTAGCTAGTGTCGATAAATATTTATTTAATTACTTATTTGAATATTACTTCATATGATAGGAGTAATACAGAATAATAAAACAAAAAGATTCCCCAAGCTTGGTCATTAAAACAAAGCATCAGGACACACCAAGTGCTACTTTAGTCATTTGACTTGAGAAAGAGCCTTGGCTAGTCAATTTAAGTTCAGTTTTACATTGGAGATGCTTTAAATTACTTGCTGTCAGTGTGACACATCCTGTCTCACAAGATGGACTTTAATAATTTAAACGTTTCTTTGGATTTTTAGCCTTGAAACCTAAGTGTATGTGGGTGGAAAAGGATGATTCTGACTTGAGCTGATAGGATTAAGAAATAACTCAGCTGAGTAAGCTTTTGTGGCTGATTCACTTAAAATGCAAAATATAGGGAGTTGTATAACTGATGCTAGAGACAGAGACTAATTTTAAATATAGGAGCAGGATTTAGACTACTAAATAGCACCTTGCTTATGTAGTCAGAAATAATTTCACTTTTTTTTTTCCTGAAACAAGAATTGAAAATGGCATTAGTTATACAGCAGGCAATAAAACAAGCGCATGTATCTTTATTCTCCATCTACATAAAAATTACATGACAAAACTGGAATGGAAAAAAAAATCGATGGATATACCCCTGGGCATTAGAACTGCCAAACCATGAGCTTCGTACTATTCCGGCCAGCTTTTGATTCTGGCAGTAGTTTACCATGCCCTGCCTTCTCAAGTATCCATCATCTGGCACCAGAATTCCAGCACCTTCAGGTCCAGTGTTACCCACTTTCGGAGCCAAGCCTAGACCAGGCTGGATGAACTTTCATAGCCCATTTTCACTCACCAATGGGAATTACCTGAGCCCAGACTGTTTTGTGTCATCCTCCTAATCACGAATGTTCTCCAGTCTTCACTTTTCTTTCTATCCAGCTTAGATTCCATGGATTAATAATTAAAAAAAAATTTTTTCTGCCTCTGGGCTAATGGAGATCAAGAGGGAAATCAAGTTCAGTTAAAGGAAAATTGAATGTTATATTATTTCCACAAATAACCAATTTAAATACCCCCGTAAATAGCAAAATTGGCTTGCTTTTCTGTCTGTCATCACATCTCTATGGCAAAACACCAACTCTGCCTCAGCCCAAATATCTGTTTTCTGTAAGCATGTGCATGAGCAAATCAGCACTAGAGAAAATCATGAACTCAGCAGATTGCTTCTAACATAAATTCATTCCTTTCTTACTTGGACCCTAAACATTGTCCAGCAAACCTGCTACATTTCATGGTCCAACTCTTCCATTTGGTGCAGAAATGATTTCAAAACTTTTCTACTCTCCTTAAACTTCTGGATGCAACTTTGTTACATTTCTTCATCAAGTCTTGGAAACTACTAGATGAATTTTCTCAAATTTTTAAAATTATATTTTATTGATTATGCTATTACAGTTGTCCTGATTTTCCCCCTATGCTACCCCTCCACCCAACACCCTCCACTCCATCAGGCAATCCCCACACCATTATTCATGTCCATGGGTCATGTGTATAAGTTCTTTAGCTACTTCATTTCCTATGCTATACTTTACATCCCCATGGCTATTCTGTGACTACCTATTTGTACTTCTACATCCCCTCACCTCTTCACCCACTTCCCCAAACCCCTCCCATCTGGTAGCCATCAAAACATTCTCTGTATCCATAATTCTGTCTCTGTTCTTGTTTGTTTAGTTTTGTAGATTCAATTGTTGATAGATTTGTATTTTTTTCCATTTTATTGTTCATAGTTTTGATCTTCTTCTTAAATAAGTCCTTTTAACATTTCACTTAATAATGGTTAGGTGGTAATGAACTCCTTTAGTTTTTCTTGTCTGGGAAGCTCTTTAACTATTCTCTGATTCTAAATGATAGCTTTGCAATCTTGGCTACAGGTCCCTACTTTTCATGACTTCGAATATTTCTTCTAGTCTGCAAAGATTATTTTGAGAAATCAGCTGGCAGTCTTATGGGAACTCCCCTACAGGTAACTAACTTTTCTCTTGCTGCTTTTAAGATTCTCTCTTTATCTTTAACCTTTGGCATTTTAATTATGATATGTCTTGGAGAGGGGCATCTTTATATCCATCTTGTTTGGGACTCTCTTTATTTCCTGGACTTGCATGCCTATTTCCTTCACCAAATTAGAGAAGTTTTTTTGTTTTTGTTTTTGTTTTTCAAATAGATTTCCAATTCCTTGCTCTTTTCTTCCCTCCTTCTAGCACCCCTGTAATGTGAATATTGGACCTCTTTAAGTTGTCTCAGAGGCTACTTATATTATTCTCATTGTTTTGGATTCATTTTCTTTTTCTTGTCCTGATTGGTTGTTTTTTGATTCCTTATGTTCCATATCATTGATTTGATTCTCAACTTCATCCACTTTACTGTTGTTTCTATGTCAATCAGTGAATCCTTTGTTTCTGACTGGCTCTTTCTTATGCTATTGAGGTCCTCACTAAGTTCCTTGAGCATCTTTATAATCAGTGTTTTGAGCTCTGTATCTGGTAGATTGCTTTTTAGCTCTTCTTCTGGAGTTTTGATCTTTTCTTTCATTTGAACCATGTTTCTTTGTCTCCTCATTTTGGTAGCCTCCCTGTGTTTGTTTCTAGGTATTAGGTAGAGCTGCTTTGACTCTGTGTCTTGGTAGTGTGGCTGAATGTAGCAGGTGTCCTGTAAGGTCCAGTGGCACAGCTGGATACTTGAGGTGCACCATTCCTGTGGGCTGAGTACACGCTCCTCTTGTAGTTGAGCCTTGGTTGCTGTTGGCAGATCAATGGGAGGATTTACCCAGGCTAGTCAGCTGCAAGGACTGGCTGTGACCACTGACCACCCACCTCTGCTCTCCATGGAGAATCAGCTGTGTAAGGATAGAGTGTTGGTGCTCCAGTATGGTCTGTGGCTGTCCACTAGGTGTGTTGGCCTAGTATTTCCTAAGTGATCAAGGCCAGGGTCAGCCCCCACCCTGTGTTTTGCCTGGGTCACCCTGCCTGAACTATAAAACAACCTAAGATGACTGCTACTTATGCTGGGCTTGGAGAACCCCAGGCAAAGTCAAGCTGGCTACTTCTAGTGCTGGGCCTGAGGCAGGTATTGCTTGTTTGAGAGGATTGAGGAAGTTATGGAGCAAGAACCAAGACCAACCATTCAGATGGAAAAGCAGCTTGGATGGGCCTATAAGTCGGGTGTGGCTGACTCCCTGGGATCTCCAAGGCAGGTCAAACAGTGTTATCTAGGTTGATCATCTATGGCACCAGCTTACTGGCTCTGTGGAGGGAGGGTTTAAAAAAGGGGCAATGGCCTCCTCTCACCTTGGTGCCAGACACTTCAGTTTCTCCCTGTAAGCCCCTGGTGCCTTTCAAGCTGCTACCTTGGTTCTTAAGCAGTTGGTGCTTAATCAGTTTGTTCTACTGACTCAATCCACATTGAGTTTTTTAGCCAGAAGTTGTGGGGAGTTACCTTCCTGGCACTGGATCCCTGGGCTAGGGCACTTGGTGTGGGGCTTTGACTCCTTGCTCCTGATATATCCCTCTCAAATTTTTATTCACCACATGGTGAGAGAACAGCCTGTTGTATGTCTACACTCCTTCTCCCAATCTGGATGGATGTGGTTTCTTTAATTCTGCAGTTGTCAGACTTCCATTCAATTCCATTTCTGATGATTTTGAGTGGATGTTCTATATTTTAGTTGTAATTTTGTTGTGGTTGTACACAGAGGTGAGCCATGTCTGCCTACACTGCCATCTTGACCAGAAGTTCATTGAATTTTCTCAGTTTCTCTTCATCAAATCTATCTGTATATGTCCTCTCTTCTGTCCTTCTCTACAGAGAATGAATTATCCTTCTTAGCTAAGGTCTAGCACTATCTAGCTCTTGGCCTCTAACTATATTCTTTCCAGGCATTTGTAGTGTCAAGGTCTTCCAGAGAAACAAAGTATACACACTCACACACACACACACACACACACACTTATGGAGATCAAGAAGTCTGCCATTTGCAATCTGGAAACCCAGGAGAGCTAATGGTGTAATTCCAGTTCAAGTCTGACAACAATAGCATGTGATGGTTTAAATCTCAGTCCAAGGCAGGAGAAGATGGAAGTGCACTTCAACCAGGTAGGCAGGAAAGGAATAAATCCTTCCTTTCTTTGCTTTTTGTTTCATTCAGGCCCCTAAAGAATTGTATGAATCCCATGCACACAGGGAGGGCAATTTACTTATTTCATTGATTCAAATACTAATCTTACCTGACAACACCCCCATGGAGTGAACGTGTCCTCAAGCAACTTTCAGGAGTGTGTAAGAAGTGGAAGCTCTTCTACTTATGTTTGGTATTCTAAACCTTAATGAAGATACCTACATCTGTCTCCACATCACTCTTATAGCTATTTATTATCCGTCTATCTATCTAGCCATCCATCCATCCATCTATTCATCTATTTGTTTTTTTTATTTTTGTTTAATTCTGCCTGCTTAGCTCATTTCTATTTGCAGACTCTTGTCTTTCTTTAGCTTTCAGAAGGGTTTTTCTATGCTTCTTCGATTTTTTTCATTTTTTTTTTTCTGTTCTCTCTTCTATTAAATACCCTATTAGATAGATGATGGTTGTCCAGGATTGATCTAATATAACATTTAAATTTTCTTTCTTATTAAACATATTTTATTTATTTATTTTTTCACCTTTTATATTCTTGGAAATGAAGTCAAATATTCATCAGATCATCTGCCATTCATGCCACATCAACTTTATTCTCTGTTCCTATGAATGAGTTAAGTAAAATTGGCAATTTATTCTATGTGCCTATTTGGAATCATGTACATGGAAAATGCTCATTGGTTATATTACTAGAATTAAATGTTTATTGACTAAGTGTCCATGATATGCTGGGCATTGCTATTGAAGCTGGAGATGTAGAGAACAGCACTGGCAAGCTCCCTGTTTTCATAAACTTAAATATTATGGAGGGCGTGGAGGAAGAGGAAAATAAACAAATACTAAAAATATGTACCAATGTACATATACACATACATTCAAAAATATGAGTATGAAAAAATGGTTGAATAAGTTAATAAGAAAACATCGGGTCATGTTTTTGTGGTGCAGATTATTAAAATAACCTGCACCAATGTGCTGGAGATTGGGTAGGCAGTCACCCATGAAGAATGGATTGGAGCGGGGCTGGAGTAGAAGCAGGAGGCTCAGTTTGAAGGCTGTTGTAGTCATCAACGCAAGAGATGATGGTGGCTTTAATTGGGGCTAACAATAGAGATGGAAACAAATAGAGCCATTAAAATTGTTAGGTTAATGTGTAAGTGGTTTGTCAATTTTGCAAATTGTTCCCTCCAAAAGATTTTTACTAATTCACACCCCTCTAATAGTATATGAACTTGTAATAATAATAAAAGGTGAAATTGCACATTGTCCTAGAGATCAACACTTTAGTTTTATATATGGAAAATATAAGGTCCACTGATCTTTCATGCAATAGTTCAGATGATAAGTTCATTTCCTAGGAAGAAACTTTAGGCATCTGCCAAGTAATCTATTATACACCACAATATTTTCTCAGCATTTCTCTTCTCTATTCTTTTGTGTGACAGTCCTCTGCAGCACCTCTCCATATTACATTCACATGTATATATTCTATTTATTTATTTTTTTAGGTTATGAACTTTGTGAGTAGGCAGAACTTGTCAACCTGTGTTACAGTTTTCAACAAGATGGTTGTTTAAGAATCACCTGGGACCACATGAGCAAAGCATTGAAAAAAGAAAGTGATCATTCATTATGTTTATGTTCTGTGACATAATTTGGTCACTGAGAGTAGTGAATGCCAACATTTCTACTGTTATTATTCAATATCTATACTCACATTTCTGACACTATTAGGGAAATAATTCAAAGAATCCCTTTTACCTGTATACAGTGGATGAGACTTAGAATTTAGATTCAGAAACCTTGAATCCAAATTTTGGTTTTGCTTCTTTCTGATAGTGGGATCTTGGGTCTTTGTTTCTTAGCTATAAACCAGGCTAATAAATGGTAGGTCATCAGATTTTGTGAGATTTTGAATATTACACATGAAAGAACTTGTAAACTATAAAATATAAATATGTGGTACTATTTAATAAAACTTATAGTTGATTGAGCTCTTAACTATGCTTCAGATACTGTTGTAAAAGTTAATATGTATCAACCCATTATTCCTATGACACTTTTATGAGGTCAGGACTATTACTATACTCATTTTTCAGATGAGATAATGTAGGAGAGATTAAATAACTTGTCTAAGTCACACACTCAGTAAATGACAGAGCCAGGACTTGAACCCAGGCATTTGACAGTACATTCCTTGCATTTGACCACTATGCTCTGTGAAGTTGACACTATTAAAATATTCAGATCACATATATTAATATAAAATATATGCTAGGCACTGTGCAAAGTATTGAGGCTACAAAAAGTAAAGGGCAAGGTCAGTCAAGATGTTTTAAATATCTGTGCAGGTGAAGAACTTTTATTTGAACAAAGAAAAAAATCTCATGCTTAAACAATTGTGATGATCCATTATGTAATTAGCATGTGTGTATTCACAGATAACGAGTCAATATAATAATAATATAGAGTGGGTGGGGAGGGGGACAGAGGGGAGCAAAAAGGGGATGGATGTAATACAACAACAATAAAGTTAAAAACAAACAAACAAACAAAAAATAATAATAATATAGACTAGTGCACATTTTATTATATAAGTACCTTATCAGTAAATATTCTTTATTAACTGTTATTAACTGAGACATACTTTTTAAAGAAAATAACTTTCTACTTTAATACTCTAAAGAGATTAATTTCTTTCAAAGAGATATTATTTCTTAATGTTTGTGAATTTTCAAACCCATTCAAGACTTCAATCATGTTTGAAGACCGCAGCTAATGGGATATCATTTTCATTTTCAATTTAGCGAACAAGGTGAATTTTACTTAAAAATTTTGTAATAAACATATGCATGTGGGTTTACAACTATATATTTTTATAATTATAGTACCATGGAAACTGGATTTCTGCAGCTTTATAGAATATCTCATCTTAGCTATCTAAAGGAAGTATGGCTTTTAAGATAGTGAAAAGAATTTTCTTCAGTTGCATGTCATACAAATTCAATCTTTTCTTGCATGAATTTTCCTGAGACACAACAGATGATTATGCAAGGCCATTTATACAAGTGAATTGCTCTGTGATATTATCAGCCAAAATTGTAGGTTGAGGTCAAGTGATGTCAAGTCATTATTTAAAGAAACAAAGACAAAGGGAAAAAGACAAATTGTAGAGGGGAAATTTAATACATTTTGGCAACATAAGTAGGAAGGTCAGTAAAGGACATGAAGCTAGAGTGATGTCATTATAACTGGCTTCAGTTCAAAAGTGGCAGGGTGGCAGTTAGCCAAAAAGGCACTTTGATGTTGTTTGTTTATATATTTCTATTTAGCCATCCATAACCAGAAGTGGAGATTACAGCAGATAATTTTATCGTGGATGATTGAATATTGTGGTTACTGCATTATTTTAAGCTTTGTTTTTAAAACAAAATGCCTATATATTTCTGAGAGCTTTCTTTTTTAACATGCATTTCCTTCAGGCATGCAGATCTGCAGGACTCTCTATAATCTAAATAGGACCAACTACTGCAGAATTAATTATTTGATGAAGTGATCTGGATTAGATTTTGAGTTCAGACAAAGCATTCAGGAAAGATTCTCATGATCTGTTACCGTTATGAAATAATCAGATCTCGGCAAATTCCTGTCCTGCTTCATGGGTGGTATTCATGCTGGGCCTATAAAGAGGGAGAAAGGAGTCAGCTAGAAGGATGTTTTCTTTTTTGAGTTTCTCATTAGTGTGCATTATGCACTTTTCCCCCTAGCTGAGCATGACCACCTAAATGACTGTGACTCTACCGGCTAAACCACATGTATTTAGCAACTGATGGCTTCCTCCTGATTAGAGGTTTAAGGTGAAATTTTTGTTGCATGCAGATGTTACAAAGCAAACCTGTCTAATGTAATTCAAGCCACAAATACAAGTGACACATTATTTTACATTTTCAAGTAGCCACATTAAAAGTATTAAAATTTAGTTAATACCTTTTCCTTAATGCAATATACCCAAACTAATAATATTTAAATATATAATTAAAACCAGCCCCAATGCCACAGCTGGTTATGAGGCTACAGCTGATATTTATTGCCTTACTCCTCTTCTACTCATTCTGGGTTCTCTTCACCCTTGGTTATCATTTTTGCTAATTTGGTGGCTTATGAAGTGGGTGATGCTACCAAGTCCTTCTTAGGCTATGAAGCAGTCTAACAGTTTACTGTCAAATCTGAGCAGAGGTATCCACTGGGTCTTTTCCACTGATAGCTCTTATCTTCAAAGGGCAGGACACCAACTTGGGATGGAATTGTGGGTTTGCTAACTCCCACGTATATCTACTCCAGTATGACAGAAAGGATAGAGGAAATGGCTGGGCTGTTCCACGGCCCCATTGCACCCATTGTAAACTGAATCTATTTATTACCATATATCCCCATTCTGACATGGAGTCCTGGATGATTTTGGGTTCCTGAATAGTAAATATGGCCTTGAAATTCACGAGTAGTCTCTTCTTCCAGTGTCTGATTACCTGAATAAACAGTTGCAAGTTTCCATAAAAAAGGACTGGTTGAATTATTCGCATGTGAGGTTGCCTTGGTATTGCATGGTGATTGCTCATGGGTACCTGACATCTCCAATTATCGGAGGCCCAAATAAGAGGTTGGGGTAGGTCTTAAGAGGGACGTGTGTTGTATTAAAAGACAGAAGTCTCTATTGTCTTCAAGTAAGGGGCTGAAATGTAGGTTTTCAACAAGGAGGAATCAACCACTTCCAACAGGCCCAGAAGGGTCAGGAGAATCTGGATATTCAACACGTTTAAGTGAAAAAATCTATACATTCCCATTCCAACTGTACTAGTTACAGATTCTGGTCTTGGCATAGCAGAATTGCCTGTTTTAGAATGTAATCTTCTCTGGAGTTCAGCTTTCTCTGCCTTTCAGTTACAGTAGAGCAGAGATTCTTTCTGGGTGCTGAGCAGTCCCTCCGGTTGAAACACTTTACCTTAAATTCATGATTCTCTCCACCTTTTCATTGTGTTCTGCCAATGGATTAGGAGCCCCCAGTAATAGTCATTCCGTCCTTAATCCTTACAATTTTGTACTACTTCCCTCAAATATCTCAATATTTGAGATGTTACCTGCAGCCAGTGCTTTTCTTTCCCATTGTGTTCACCCTAGGTGAAAGTCTTAGTGATTACATTGGTACATAGTATGCTAGCTAGGGAATATAGCACTCTACCTATTACCAGTGATGGGGTCCTTACTGATTGCAATTAGGAGGTGATTCAGCTCCCAAATCCCATTTTATTATTATTTTCAATTTTATTTTTAAAATTACAGCTTACATTCAATATTATTTTCTGTTAGTGTGAGGTGTGCAGCATAGTGGCTAGGCTACCGTATACTTTACAAAGTGTTCCTCCTGATATTTCCAATACCCACCTAGCAACATACATAATTATTATAATATTGAATATATTACCTATTTTAGAATCTGCTTCTAAGGACCACTCCTGACTTCTACTGCTTTTGGTTAGACTTTGAGATGGAGGGCTACACATAGGAATTTTACTGATGAATAATCTCAGAAATTGTTTTTGAAGGCATTGAAAGAAGTAGGATTAGGTGGAAGGAGAGATTGAAACTAAGAGTATCTTGTAGTTGCAACAAAGAGATACTGGAGTTTATATGTCTCTCTAGAATTGTGCCCAATTAAAGCAAGAGGACTGGTCCTTTTACCCCTTACTCCTCACCAGTCATTGGGTGTGGACTGCCACTGGGGAAGGCCATAATCTTGGGTTAGGCGGCTCCCAAGTTCCAGGAGAGAAACTCAGCTATGAACTATCAGCAGCTTATACTCCTGGGAGCTGAGATGTGAGGGCCTTGGCCCACAAGAACACTTGTGGAATACAATCTATTAGATCTGGGCGTAGAGGAATCAGCTTCTTTGTAACACATGAGAGTGCACAGAACAACACTCTCAGCCCTTGCTCTCAGGCAGAGGGTAAGGAAGTGCCTGGAAGCAACAGGTTGAAAGTTGAGTCCCAACCTCTGTATCTTGTATCTCTTTCCTCAATATGGCTGTTAAGGGTAAAATTCTCTAACAATTACCAAAATTCTCTTATAATCACGGAGGAAATTGTGCTTCTACAAATTTGCGCTTTTATGACCTTAAGTCCCTCTCCCATGGCAATACTTCAAGCCTGAAGCCTGACATAGTTCATGCTGAGCATGTGGGCAATCACTGATCAATTTCTGTCAAGAAATGGTGAAACTGTCTCAGTGGAGACTAAGTATCAAACCTATTTGCAAAATTTATGATGGGAGCATTAGCCAGAAAAGAGAAGTTTTCCAGATCAAGTATCCTGTTCAGTATACAGATGACTTTGTCAATGAGATCACATTTCCAGAATATTTAGTGAAATAGATACATTGCATCCCCATTAGACTATTTCTTTGCAAACAGCTCTCTGGACAAATAGTACTGACTTTTTTAATTCAAAGAAAAATGAGATCATAGGCCAGTAAGTTTAATCTAAAACCAAACATTTCCATGTATTGTGTGATGACTATTGCTGTGTTATTTTGCCATATATTTAGGTTCAGTCTTCTATCACAGACTTTAGTCATTTTATAACTTAAGCATACTTTCTTTTGGGCACTAAGCCACATCAATCATCAAGTTCTAAAAGTTCTGATGAAGCTTTGCTGACAGTGAGAAATTTCAATGTTACCAACAACTAATTATTTTACATAAAATCTTGGTAGCAAAGTGTTCCATTTTTTTCATCCGTTTCTTCTTTCTTCCTGCCTCATTTATTGAGTATAAATAGCCAGTAGAGAGCATGGACAAGTGTGCAATTAACTGAAACTCACATGGACACTGTCTTTATTTGTCACTTTTTGATGAGAATGAGGAAATGAACAACAAATGGTCAGACATTTAAACCCAAATAGAGATATTTGTTCATAATTAGGCAAGGTTTTCAGTCTTTGACAACATGGAAGACTTAACAGACTTAGGGTCTTCTTCTTCCTCCTCCTCTCTTATTTCTCCTCCTCCTTGTTGCCTTTAGGGAACATAGCCTAATGGCCTCTTTTCTGTCTTTATCCTTTTTCCTCTGAAGAATTTGGTAGCGTTGGTTTTTCTTTCTTATTTTCTCCTCTCCTAGTGTTTTTGAAACCCTTGTCTTCGGAGTACCTTCCAATCTGTTATTCCTCCTTCTCTACCCTCTAAGTGTGGGTGTTCCTTATGGTTTTATCTTTGCCTCCTACTTTATGTTACACTCCACTATCTGTCTTTGCTGCTTCATCCACTTCCATGACTATAGCCTGATCTATAGGCCAATGACCTTCAGAACTGTGTTTAGACCTATAGGCCAATGACCTTCAGAACTGTGTTTAGACGCAGTAGGCCATCCTTCACAGTAAGAAGGATGCCCTACACACATGTACATGGTTCAGTGTGAATGGTCACAAACTATGAAGCAGAAATGTAATTTTAACCATATGATATCACTTATGTGTGGAATGTAAAGAACAAAACAGATGAGCAAAGTGACTCAGAGATGCGGAGAACAGACTGATGGTTGCCAGTGGACAGGGAGGGTTAGGGTCGTTGGGTGAAAAAGGGGAAGAGATTAAGAAGTACCAAACAGTCATGGGAATGAAAAGTATAGCATAGGGGATACAATCAATAATGTTGTAATAACAATGATGGTGCCAGGTGAGTGCTTGAAATATCTGGGGGTCACTTTGTAAAGTATATGGTTGTTTAACCACTATGTTGTATGAACTGGAATATTAGAATGCACAATACAGAATGTCAACTGTAATTGAAAAATAAAGTTAAAAAATATAATTTTATCCTACAATACCTAATTTTTCTCCAGTAAACAGCATAGTTAGTTGAAAAACAATTTCCAAATTACTTCACAGACTTCTGAATCATCTATGGGCTAGGGTAAACACCAGGTCAATGCTTGAGATCTTCATTAATTGTTTCCTTATTAAATAAACTTTAAAAAATATATTTTATTTATTCTGCTTTTACAGTTGTCCCAATTTCCCCCTTTTGCCCCCTCCACTCAGTACCCCATTTCCTCCAGCAATGCCCCCCTTAATTCATGTCCGTGAGTCATGCATATAAGTTCTTTGGCTTCTCTATTTCCTTTGTTCTTCTTAACATCTTCCTGTCTATTCTGTAACCACCAATGTGTACTTTTTCTTTTTTACTTTCACATCCAGACAATTCACCATTTAATTACTGCCTTCTGTCAGCTTCTCAAAACATATTAATACAAAGTTTTCTTTTCATTATTTCAAAATGCCTACATTAATTAATTTAAAGAACTACTCTTTTAACTAATATGAATTATAATATTACCAAACACATGCAAAAATACATTTATACACATACATATTTTTACACATATTTAAAGTACATATTGGATTTTGAAGAGTTAATACAAAAAATTTTAAGTATGCCAATAGCTTACATAATTATTACATGTTAAATGGTAGTATTTTAGGTATATTGTAACAAAATTATGCAGTTTTTCCCTTAATCTTTATTTTACTCTGGAATGCTATTTTTGTGAAATATATCACAGAAATGGTGTATTGCAGAACTCACTTTTGTGAAAGTTGTCCTAGAGACAGTGCCAAACCAATAGTAAAAAATGAATTTGATTTTTGAGTCAGATCCTGCCCCCTCCAATAATACAATTCAACTTTATTTTAAGTTACTGGAACTACAACTTATTCTTTTTGGAGTTTTCCATCTTAAATAGTAGATCTATTTATTTATTTAGGCTGTGCACAGGTCTTACTTTTTTCAATATCCTGTTTTTCCTCTACATGTGCTTTACAAGTTGAAGCCTTCTGAAATAATGGCACTTGCAGTGCTCAGCCAGTCCCCAGAGTAGAAATTATTATGTCTACTAAGTTGAGATAAAAAATTAAAATCCCTAGAATTTAAATAATTTTGTAGAATAGTATTCTAGCTATTTTTTGAACTTTTGGTTGACTTCCTATGTGGTCCTAAACTAATCCTTGAGCTGTTTAAGAGTCTATTGAGGTAAAGATTAGGTATGTTCACATTTCAATAATAAAGTTTACTATAGCATTAATTCCTTTTCCCAGTTTGGGAGATTTCATAACTGGAAATGTATATTTCCACAATCTATTTGAAAGGAATCTCATCTAATTTACATGCTAATATGAGAATATATAGTCTATGTACACGAATCATAGTTTAGTAGTTTGCAACTTCCATCCAAATTAATTGATCTTCATTCTCAGCATCTTTTCTAATTTACAGATTGACTGAATTCATAACACACCCATGAGCAGTTGGTTGCTATTTAAAATATAAATTGCTATCAAAATCTATTATTACACACTTAGAAATAAGCACATACTTTGTAAAAGTGAATAAGAAAGATAACATGTCTTCTATGTAATATACATCCACATTTTCTCATTTTTTCTTCTTAACTGCATCAGATTTTTCTGAGTTATTGCAAGTAACATAATTTTTTCATATTGTGAAATAATTCCAATCTAAGAAAACTTAACCTGTAGTAATGAATATATAATAATATACAAAATATACCTTATTTAGTAAAACCTATTTATAACAAGATCATTTTAAAGCATTCATAAGTTAAAGTTAGTTCTTATCCATTTAGCTGTCCTGTCTTTTGATTGGTGCATTTAATCCATTTAAGAGTATTATTGATTATCTATTTTTCTCTTTGTACCTGTGTTCCCATCTGTCTCTCTGTTTCTTCATTTTCTTAAAGCAGATCATTTAGCATCTCTTGCAATGCTGGTTTGGTAGAGATGTATTCTTTTAGCCTTCTTTTGTCAGGGAAACTCCTTATTTCACCTTCCATTTTGAATGACAGCCTTGCTGGGTAGAGTATTCTTGGTTGCAGGCCTTTGTTTTTCATTGCTTGAAATATTTTTTGCCATTCCCTTCTGGCTTGTTGTGTTTCTGTTGAGAATTCAGCTGATAACCTTACAGGAGCCCCCTTGAATGTTATTAGCTATTTCTCTTTTGCTGATTTTAGGATTCTCTCTCTGTCTTTGAAATTTGCCATTTTAATGGTGATGTGTTTTGGAGTGGGCCTGTTTGGGTTCATCTTCCTTGGGACCCTCTGTGCTTCCTGAGTTTGCATGACATTTTCTCTCCTCAAGTTAGGGAAGTTTTCTGTCATTACTTTTTCAAAGAGGTTTTCTATCCCTTGCTCCTTCTCCTCTCCTTCTCCTCTCCTTCTGGTATCCCTATGATACGGATGTTATTATGTTTCATATTGTCCTGCAACTCTCTTAAAATCTTTTCATTCTTAAAATATATATATATATATATATATATATATATATATATATATATATATGTTAGCTTTTTTAAGCTTTTTAAAGATTTTATTTATTATTTTTAGAGAGAGGGGAAGGGAGAGAGACAGAGAGGGAGAGACATCAATGTATGGTTGCCTTTCACCTGCCACCAGCTAGGTGGCATGGACCTGGCTGGAGACCCGGCTTGCAACCTGGTTATGTGCCCTGGCTGGGAATCAAACCAGAGACCTTTGGGTTTGCAGGCCAGCGTCTTACCCACTGTGCCACCAGCCAGGACTCACTTCATTCTTTTTCAGTCTTTTTTCATTTTGTTGCACTACCTGGGAATTTTTTTCTACATCGACCTCCAGTTCGATTATCTGATCCTCTGCTTTCTCTAGCTTGCTTTTGATTCCTTCTACTGTGTTCATCAATTCAGAAATTGTATTCTTTATTTCCTCCTGGCTCTTATTGATGGTTTCCATGTCCTTTTTAATGTTGGTATAGTTTTCAGTAAGTTTCTTGTAGCTTTCCTGGAGATCTTCATAGTTCCCCTGGAGTTGTTTGTACTTTTCTGTGAACTCGATGAGGTCATTGAGGTTCTCTATCATCATTATTTTGAAATCCATTTCTGATAGGGTGCTTGCCTCTATTTCATTTTACACTCTTCCTGGGGATTCTTCCTTTCCATTTGCTGAGGGTTTATTTCTCTGTCTCCCCATTTTAGGTGACTCTTGTTTGTTTCTGCTTCTTGGATTGGTCTGCTTTGACTTACTATCTTAGTGGTGTGACCTTTTGTGATATAGAGGTACACTTTTTTTACTTTCTGCTGCCATGGTTGGTGACATCAGCTCGTGTCCCAGTGTGGGCGTAGTCAGCCAATTGGAGACTACCAGAGATCCACTGTCTTTGTTTCCTTTAGTTGTTAATCCAATCAGCCTGTGATCCAAGATAAGGTTTAGGCACTGCTGGGTGGGGCGGATTAATTCCTATGGGTAGGGCTGTGGCTTCCCCTCAGGCTACCACCCTTTGGAGAAGAGTGGTCTGCAGACTGTATGGGGGATGTGTCAACACTGGACTCATGGGCTGCTGCCCCTTAAAGCCACTGCTCTAAACTTTCCCCAAGCTTCTGTAGTCCATTCTGCCCTTTCTCTGCTGGAGCCCATGGTAAGTGGGTGCCACTATATTTTCGTGCATGATCCCTTTAAGAACTCAGTCTCTTTGTGAAGCTGACTAAACCTGGTGGCTTTTTGCTTTTCACAGCTGGGTGCTGTTTTACTCTCTTCTGTGTTGTTGTAGGCTGGGGAGCCCTGTTGGAGGTTTAGATCCCACCCTTCTCAGGTGGAGCCCCGGCTGCTGAGATATTTCTCCATCACTTCAGCTGCCGCCTGTGGGAGTCCTGCCAGCCTCTTGAGTCTCTGCACTTCCTGCCAGTCACATTGTGATAAATTGGCTCTTCTGTTCTGTCCATGGTAATGAGACTTCTCTCCAGTTGGTGTTCTGTTGCTTATTCTGGATGATTTCTCCCCAGTTAAGTTGTAATTCCATTTTGTTGTTGGGAGGAGATTCATGTAGCTCCACTTACTCCTCTGCCATCTTGGTTCCCCATCTAAATAAACTTTTACTGAACTTACTGGAATAGTGTTTTTCCACATTTTCACGATAAGAACCACTTGGAATGCTGGAGATTAATGACTACAATAGACCTAGTATGGGTCAGTTCCTGAATTCTGCCACCGGCACCCGATGTCTATGGATACCCAGAGAGGACCTGCCCATGGGCCCTGCTCCACTCGTGCTCCGCCAGGTGCTGGGGGCTCAGGGCTGGAGGCTGCTGCCCCTCCTGGGAACAACAGTGTGGACTCAGGACAGAGATGGAGGCTTTATAATACTTTATTCTCAGGCTTACTGAGCGTGGGTATCATCATTTCTCACCTTTAAAAAAAATTTTCCCCTACCAGTTTATTCATTATTTTCCGAGAGAGGGGAAGGGAGGGAGGAAGAAAGGGAGGGAGACATCAATGTATGGTTGCCTTTCACCTGCCTCCAGCTGTGGACCTGACTGGAGACCTGGCTTGCAACCTGGTTATGTGCCCTGACTGGGAATGAAACCGGTGACCTTTGGGTTTGCAGGCTGGTGCCTTATCCACTGTGCCACCAGCCAGGGCTCATTTCTTGCCTTTTAAGCATCTATATTGGGGTCTGTTGCAAATATTAGTTTTATTTTATTTTTTATCATTTTTCAGTCTCTCAACATTTCCTCCCATTCTGAAGGATATTCTTCTCCTTGTGCCTTTTCCAAGAGGGCATTTGGGCACAGAACAAAGCTTATAGCCTATGGCATTGGGAGGGGGGCGTCTGGGCCATGGCTCTTCTCCAAGTACTCGCACTGATGTCCAGCCCCCTCCCCTTGTCATGGCACTGGCCTCTCTGCCTTTTGCTGGGTAGACTGGCCCACCTGCTCTATCAG
Source organism: Noctilio leporinus (assembly GCA_004026585.1). Lineage (NCBI taxonomy): Eukaryota > Metazoa > Chordata > Mammalia > Chiroptera > Noctilionidae > Noctilio > Noctilio leporinus. The sequence continues at coordinate 79,804 of PVIW01006563.1, forward strand.
TACCCTGAGCTGGGCTCCACTGATGTGTGAATTGTCCCACTGTGGTTTTGAGGTATGTTTGCTCGATGGCTCCTTTCTGTCTTCACCAGTTTGATTGTGTGGTTGCCCTTGCCAGATCCCTAGCTGCTCCTGCAGCCTACCCTTTCTGCACCTGTGCTGCAGAGCCACTCTTCTGCATGGCTGCCCCTGGGCTCCCCTGCAGGGGCACCTCCCTCGCTAGTCCTTAGTTTACGTTTCTCATGGGGTATATTGCACCTTGCTCTATTAAGTTTCTTTAACGGCTAAAGATTCCCTATCCTAGGCTCTGGGAAGACTCAGCTCCAAGATTTTTATATTTATCCTTTTCCTCCTCCCAATGTCTCCAAGTATGTTTCCATCACTCCCACTCCCCCCAGGGGCCTTGATTCCAGGATCTCTCAGTCTCAGTGTGTCAGTCAGGATCTTGGAGGCACCCGAAATGGCACATTCAAATTGGACAGTTTCAGAAGAGTTTAATAGAGGGGTTTTTTTCTAAGGCACAGAGAAACTGCAAAGGACACTGAAGGACATGGGCTGGAAACGGCAGAATGGCCAGGTAGCAGTTGGGGGATCTTCGGTTGGAAGTAGGCAGCTTGTAACAATTCCACAAGGGAACAGTAGGTGCTCTGACCCCCTTTTCTCCCTCTGCTCCTTTCTTGATGCTCCTCACAGGCTGGATCCAACAAGAAGCAAGAGGGAGAGGAGCCTGTTAATGCAGCCCATCCACGAATGGAATTCAGTATAGGCAGGTACTTCATTACTCAGGTAGGAAACCTGGAAATTGTCCTTGATTTTTCTCACCTTTTTCTTCTCTCCTTTTACCAGAGATAATAGTGATACTTAACAGTTAGTGAATCTTTACTGTGTGCAAGAATGGTACTGAGTACTTTACCTACATATATGAGTACAGTTTTTTTTTTTAAAATTATTCTTGTTGTATTACATCCATTCCCTAAAAATATGGGATGCTTCATGAATTTGCATGTCATCCTTGCACAGGGGCCATGCTAATCTTCTCTGTATTGTTCCAATTTCAGTATATGTGCTGCTGAAGTGAGCACAGTGAGTACAGTTTTGTGTGAGAGATGTTATGTAACTGACAGGCAACTGTGACTTACAGAGTTAGTTCACCCAGTGTCCTATAATGGTGGAGCAAGATAGAAAACCTGCAAGTCGTTTCAAAGCCTGTTTTCTTAACTCGTACAGTGTATTGTAATCGACCAAATTGCCAAATCCATGTATCACCTCTGTCACTCTTTCTTTATTCTCATTTGGGCTTAAGGAAAGTCCTCCTAATAGATATAGATCTTCTTTTTTTTCATATTCCTTTTTCTGTCCGCAATCCATACTCCCATATTGCTATTTGAATTATGTCTCTAAAACAAGCAAGCCAACAAACAAATCACATTACTCTTTGTTTAAGTCCTCTTGTTAGTTACCTTTTCCTAATAGGATAAAGGTTATATGCCTTCCCAAGATATCTGGGACCAGTATTTATTCCTTCCATTCCCTATCCAGCCATCTCTTCAAATATGCTCACCAATATCCTTTTCTTTAATGGTTCAGACTTTTCATAATTCCTTGAACATATTGCATTATTTTGCATCTCCTTTATTCACTTATGTTTTTGCCAGAATGCTAAATCTACTACCACCATCTTTTAGTGTTAGTTTTGTATACATTTTTAAAAACTCCAAATATCTCCAAGGTGATACTTTTCCAGAAGTTTTCTACCCGCAGGAAAGTGGCTTTTTCTTCAGTGCATCTGTTGCATTTTCTACATGTCTTCATGGTAGAAACTATTATTTCATCTTGTAATTAAAGTCCACTTAACCTACATACATTTCATCTATGTCTATTACCAATGAAAGGAAAAATTTAAAGGTAGGGCAACATAAGGGCTTTAGGTAGTGGATGCACTATAATTTGAAACAGGCAATACACACTTAAAGGAGGAGGGTTGTGCATTATATTGAAGATTTTCTCTTTTCCATCTTTGGCAAAGAAGAGAAATGTAGCATTTATGCTGCTGGGCAGGTGGATGATAATAGCTTCCTCAAAGTAGTGCAGGAATAAATATTGTATTGAGAACAGTTCAGAAACATTCATTAGAAGAGTTATAGAAGAAAGAAAACATGGTCTCCAAAGATGAAAATAATGATAAAAAATAGAAAGAATGAACAAATTGATGTTTTCATAAGTTTGCTTAAACATTTCAAGTTGTAAAACATGCCATAATTTCTGAATATGATCTAAGAAAATAGATCTTTACATTGTTAAATACAGGGGTGGGCAAAACTAGGTTTATAGTTGTAATACAAATAAATAATACAATTAATAATTATATTAGAATAAACGCTTTTGCATACTTATAACCGTATATAGCACATTTATATACATATATTACAGAATAAAGTTGTTTATATAAAACCATTTTTATATATTCTATTTTATAGAATATAAATATATTATATTTTATAGAGTAGTCAAAATACCCCAAATACCATAGTTTCTCGAAGATTCTGATATATTCCCTTAGAGTGCAGGGGAATGTTTAGAGCAGTCATTGACCATAAACAGACATGTTGCAGGTGCCACAGTTGCTTTACACATAAATTATATGGTGTAACAAAGAAAAGGCTGAGGCTACTACACAGTATTATGTGGCTGTGTAGGGACTAGAGCTTGTCCTTTGTTCATTCTTTTTCTCAGCAACAACCATGGTACCTAGAACAGGGGAAATATTTCACAGTATTTATTAATGCTTTTTTGGATCTATTTTTGTACTAGAGAAAGAAACCTGATGGCAGGTTGTGTTTGTCCAGTATAATATTAATTTTATGTGCCGACTTGACTGGCTAAGATATGCCCAAATAGCTAGTGAAATATTATTTTTGGGTGTCTGTGAGAGTGTTCCTGGAAGTGATTAGTATTTGAATCAGTAGACTGAGTTAAAAATCCACACAATGTTAGGGACCCTCACAATGTTGGGGACGTGGGACTTCCACCTTTTGTCCTTGGACATCAAGGGCTGCCCCCCTGCCCCAATCCAATGCTCCCTCAGGCTTTTTGTTGCCACTGGAATTACATCACATGCTTTCTTGGTTATGTAGCTTGTAAATAATAGATCATGTGACTTTTTGGCTTCTATACCTGCTATAATCAAATTTTATAATAAATATCCTTATATAGATCTGTATATCTTACTGGTTCTGTTTTTCTGGAGAACTCTGATTAATGCAAACAGTTTGCTAATTGAATGTTGTCTAAATTAGGCTGAGGGCTATTGGAATGCCTCTCTTGGCAGTGATAATCCGTGCTTAAAGAAGAAGAGTGTCCTCAGAATGTTGCTTACAATTTGCTTTTCTCTGCTCCCTCTTGAGCATAATTTGCCTTTTTACAACTCTTAAAAAAAACACAACTTTTTTTTTTTCCTTTAAAAATGTTTCCTTTCCTCTTGTTTCTAGAACCCTGGCTGGCTAACTAAAATAAATGGTGACATTGCTTCTACTCATTCTATTCCATCTTTAGAAACTGCTGTATGATGTGGCTGTCTAGTCTTTCTTGGGGATAATTTCCACAATCAGGCTTTCTACTCTAACCAGGAACCCTCTTCATATTTTCCATGACAGCCTCTGGCTCTAGTCTAGATGGGGATTAGGATGTGGGATGATTATATACTCTAATGACTACTATGTTATCTAGCTATGGTATTATAGACCTTGCTTTAGAAGTCTATCCTGTTGTATCATTTTGAATAGATTTTTCTCATTTCTTTTCCCACCTACACGTATACATCTTTTATTTCTACTAAAATACATCTTATTTCAATACTTCCCTACAAATTATTTTGTCCTTATAGACATAATGACTACCATTCCTCATGTAATATGTAGTTCAGGAGCAGCACATGCAATTACTGTGAAGGCCGGTCAGGTAACAAGTGTGAGAAGGTGCTGGATATGCGAGTGCAGAGGGATGTTGAGACTCTACGAAGAGGAGTCCATGCTTCACCTAAAGATGCCACAATTTAATTTATCAAAATCCTTCTCTGGCAAAGAGCAGTTAAACAATTGTCTGCAAGTCTGATTCAATCCCTAATTTAAATCACTGACAAAAACATAATGTAGGAAGGGCTCTAATGAAAAAAAAAATTGTTGTTTTATAACTACATAATAAAGGTTAAATAGTCATTATTCTGGAATACTAGGAAATGCTAACTAGTGGGCTAAGGGGAAAAAAAGTGAAGTAATGCATCTTGTGTACCTTTTTGGAGTTTCATAAAGCACATATACACAAATATGCTCCTATTTTTTTTTTTTTTTATTCCTTGTAACTATTAACCTTCCATGAAAAGTGTTCTATGGAGCAGATATTTATAAGATTCGGATCTACCCTATAATGATAGAATGATTGAAAAGGAAAAGTTATGGTCATCCAGAGATATTTAGGCTATCCAGCCTCAAACAATAATTTTAATTCTTTCTTCTGCTATTAGCAAAAACTTCAGAATTTTATCAGTTTATTCTACCACTCAAGTAACTTTTTATTGAGGAAGTTTAATTGAACAGTTTATAAAATGATATGGCCCCTCATCTATTGTAAATAGAGCCAATTGAAAGGTATTTGCAAAGACTACACAATAGTATTACAATAATGATTAACTATCTCAGAAGACAGGTTCAGGTGCTATCTGATTAGACATTGAGTGTTTCAAGAAATATAAATAAAAAAGAAAGATGTTGAGTATCCATTCAATACAATGAAAATTAGATCTCTGCCTATGAAGTAAAAATGTACAAAAAAGTTAGGGAATCACTAAGAAAATAATATATGAATCTTTAAGCTGGTAGGGGCTTTCAAATAGAGCTAAATGAAATTTTAAGAAATATAATGAAAAATGACTGCTTTCTTTCAACTTTGATAAGCTCTTTTTAGTCTCTTTGCCATGTTATTTGCTAGGGCAGTGTATAGTATGGTTACAAAGTGACAAGCTAAGGGAGCTAAAATGGAGCCAGAAGGCTGGATAGAAGTTCACTTTGTGCATGCCCCACCCAGAAGCTTTTTTTTTTTTTTTTTAATTTTATTGTTGTTGTATTACATCCATCCCCTTTTTGCTCCCCTCTGTCCCCCTCCCCACCCACCCATTCCCCCCAAAGTCAATTCCCCCTGTTGGCCATGTCCATGGTTCCTTTGTACTAGGTTCTTGTCTAAGCTGCTCCCCTTTCTTGCCTCTGCCTCCCCCCTCCCCCCTCCCCCCAACCCCTTTTCCCCTGACCACTGAAGGCCTATTCCTTGTATTTACATACTTGGTTACTTGGTTCCGTTTTGCTTGTTGTTAGCTTTGCTCATTATTGTCCTGTAATGGGTGAGATCATATGATATTTGTCCTTCACTGA